>JAYMGJ010000243.1:0-153150 GCA_037178675.1 Scleroderma bovista
AGTTGTTACTTCCGGCCAACATGCGAAATCCCCCTGTGGAGAAACCCCTTGTTGCTACGTTTACTGGTCGTAGCACGGGTGGCGGTCCTTTCTCTAAGGATACTGCCCAGATCACTGGGACAACGACAATTGCCCGTCAGTTCACTGGACTGCGGAGTGGCGACGCAGGAATTATGAGGCAACTGACTGGAGGGGGCCTTAGCCCGACTCGACAGCTTGCAGGCAGTCCAACCAAGCAGATTGGACTTGCAACGCCACGTCCCCGACCGAAGAGTGTCATTGGCATTAGAAGTGGCAAGAGTGTAGATGAAGGCAGAGGCATGTTTTTAGTAAAGCAAATGACTGGCGGAGGCTCGTTTGGGGTGTAATGGACAATGGAACTATACCTGTAGCATTGATTAGTCTTGACTGTTCCATTTCTCGCGGCTGGCCGGGCAAACGGACTTTTCACTAACATACCAAATAGTCTCCACGTAGCCCCTGAGCTGAGGGTTGTCTTTCAAACTCCGGCTAGCCCCACAGCACGCGGCTTGTCGTTCGACCACCATGTCTTCGTTTCCGGATTACTACACAATCCTTGGGGTGCAGAAGACCGCTACCTCAGATGAAATCAGGCAGGCCTATAAAAAAGAATCTCTCAAGTACTCCCAATTCTCATACCTTAGTATTGACTTCTCAAGTGCTGCGTACTTAGGACTCATCCAGACAGGCTGATAAAGCCAACCGATGCCGAAAGGAAAGCTGCAACAGAAAAATTCCAGGTGATTCTTCATATGGCTTACCTCACGATATCTCTCGGTTACTACATTCATTTGATAGGCAGTCGCAGATGCATACTTCGTTCTCTCAGACCCTGTCCGGAGACGACAGTACGACTCTCTGTACACGTCGAAGTCTTATGACGACAAGACCAATGATCCCAAGGCATCCGCAAATTTCTTCGCTCGATTTGCAAATATGTTTGGTACTGCAAGTTTCACCAATGGTGCTCCAAGCAATGGTGAAAGACCAAACCCGGACAACGTTTTCGCTGACGTTTTCGACGAGGTATGATCACTGTACAAGGCACTTTTTATGCTCGCGCTCAATATTCCAGTAGCTTCTTCGTCCAGAGGTCGAACGTCATGCCCCATGGTGGTCATACCTCGGTATTGCGTGTGGAGGAGGTAAGCAAGACCTTGTCCGAATCCTGATATGTATGACATCATTGACGCCCTACAGGTCTCGGGTTTATTGTAGCCAATATACCTGGCCTTATGCTTGGTGCCTTTGCGGGAAACCGTCTTGGCGCAATACGTGATGCCAAAGGTAAGAGTGTTGCGGCAGTGTTCTCGGAGCTTGGGACGCAGCAGAAATTTGAGGTATGCATTGGCGCCAATCTAAGGGCGTGTCAATATGACGACCCTTTAATCAGATACTCCGTGCGCTGGCGATCAAAGTACTCGGATCGGCACTTTAGGTCATGACATGCATGTTTTACTTTGCATACCGGTATACCCCGGAATCATTGGCGCGTCTATGTATGTTAATCGTTGAACCAGTATTCGCCTTCTTCATCTGTACGGCCTGAGCCTAAGCACTGTAGTCATAATTTTATCCATGCGTACTATTTCTTACCTACACCCAATATTTTTGTTACTAGTTGATTCCGAGCAGAACAAGACAGTACGAAAATGTCGCCGTTGGCCCGTGAAACCTCGACGTTCCGGAAGTATATAAGTGAGTGAAAAGACGGAAATAGTCCAAACCATCATTACATAGCACGGAAACGAGGGAAACAACCCCATTGCTCACCAAATGCTGTATTATGTAATGCTCGATCACCGCCCAACCCAAGAATAATGCCATTGCCTTGTGACTTGGCCTGCAGATTTTCTGGGTTAGGGCCGCTGTCTTTTCCATTGGCAGGTGTAGGCTTGGCTCGTAATAAAACGCCTGTGAACTCAAACCATTGCGATGTTCACTGAAGCCCCGCCGCCGCCGCCGCTTCATGTCCTACGCACACATACGAATCCGGTTACTACCCTCTTCTGCTCCGGCGACAACGAAAGAATATACTCAGGTGATGCAAAAGGCCGGGTAGTCCTCACTTCTACCCGATCCCTCAGACCCACCGCAAGCTGGCTTGCACACACAGATGCCCTTTTAGGCATTGAAGAGTTCTCCGAGAACAAACAAGTCCTCACGTTAGTACCACAACTTTCGTTTTTATTGACAATGTTGAAATTTTAAATTCTTTGTGTCTACGGTCACCTGGTAACAGACATGGCAGGGATAACAAGGTCCATGTCTGGGAGTGCCCCGCAGAGTCAGTGCCATCCATCCGCAAAGTCGGAGAAGCGACACTGACAGAGTCGTCTGCACCTACGTTGTGCTATTCGATGGATGTCAATGCTTTGAACTACTGTCGGTTCTCACTCCTCATACCCTCACCGCACATCGAAGAGGGGCTAACAGCTCTCCTTGCGGTTCCAAACCTCGCAGAATCTTCACTGGTAAGAGCCAACTATACCAAGATATTGGCGAGCGTGAGGCAAACAAACAGCACAGGCAGATATATGGACGCTGCCTAGTATGCAGAGATTACATGCTGCAATTGGTGACCCTCAGAATACCTCCACCGTGTTCTCCGATGGCCGATCTGATACCAAAACAGGTAACCCCAGTGTCATTTACGGATTGCAATGATTCGACACCAAGCACACAGGTATCATCATGGCCATGCATTTGTTTTATGCTCTCCAAATCTTTCCCTCTACGTCCACAGCACCAAGAGAGCTACGTCTCATCTGCGCATACGAAGATGGAGGGGTCACCCTTCGTAGGCGCGTGGCCCTACCGGGAATTCGGACAATAGAGGGTAAAGGATGGGAGATGATATGGCGAAGTAAATTGCACGTTGAATCAGGTTCGTTGGCCTAATGTCCTGTAAGTACAAGGAGACCACATGACCTATTTTTTATAGTCATGGCAATGACCGTATCCAAAGATTTCCGCTTCGCTCTGACAGTTTCTGCTGATAACTTGATTGGAAAGTATGATCTGGTCAGTGAGAAAATATTCACCTATCTAAGCATAACCTGACGCACTGCAATATTTCCAAGACGTCTGGGCAAACAGAAACCAACTCACCTGATGCTGGTACAGTTTTTCGAATAAAGAATCCAGGAAATGGTGCCATTTCTATTCGTGATGACGGTCGTGTTTGCGCGGTCGGTGGTTGGGATGGGAAGTGAGTTCTTGGTGTTCCCCATCCAATTGAAGGCACTAAATGGTCTTCTTTAGGGTGAGGCTTTACTCAACCAGGTCGTTCAAATCTCTCGGGACCCTCGTACATCATAAACAAAGCTGCCAAGCTCTCACATTTGCCTCTGATGTGAGATCGGCTGACAAGGAAGTGGATGATGACATGACTCTCACTGAAAAGTGTCAGCGAAGTCGGTGGCTTATTACTGCAGGAAAAGATACAAGAGTATCCATCTGGGCCCTCATGAGTTTTGAGAAAACTTCATAGCAGATACCTGCGTCAGATCTTTTGTTCAGATACTAAGCTAATGTGTACAAAGTGCCCTCGAGCCATTAATTCATGTTCTGTCGGCGTGCTAGGTATGTTATCAATTCATGGAAAGCATGGTCGGAAAAGTCAGTTTTCATTGCTAATACTAAGTTCACAACCATTGCAACTAGATTGTGGTAGCTTCCAAAGGGATAAGAATCAAACCGGATACATGCCTGTCTCTGCAAAGCACAACTTGGAAGCCCATTGGCGGTAACTTCTCGAGAAGTGCCTTCGTCCCTGTCTCAGGATGGAAGTGTACCTTCATATCGTCTGCCAGAAACTCCTGTGCCAGACGGCGTAAATCCCCCTCACAGTAAGGAAAGTCAAATTTACCAAGAGTAGTGGGATACCCGAGCTTTTCGACGAGCCACACGAACTGGACATCCTCTCCAGGTGCTGTAATACATTTCGCAGTGCCGCCGTCTTGGGGCTGGTAGATATGTAGCTTCCTAGAAGGCTGTTGATGAAATGCATTGTTATCAGCACTGCACGTACTAGTATCATTATCGGCATATCTGAATAGATATGACAAAGCGTAACATATCGTCGAACAGACGATTGTAGCTGGACCATATTTTTCCTTGGAAATACAGCCGCGGGTGTCTGTCAGAAGGATAGTATCGGATAGGTAATCCCATGCGCAGAGGCACAATAGCTGTTCACAAGGGCGGATGGACATGACATAGACGGAGAGTGCTGCTACGCTGTGTTAATGCCTCTTATCATAATATGGTATTAACGAGCATACATGCGAGAAGAAGATTTCCTGTGGTTGTGTTGCCTATACATATCCGCCATATTGCCTCGAAGTCAAAATTCGGAGACGACTTTCTCAACCCAGAGGGTGGACAACGTTGGCTGACAACCGCTGCATAGGCCATGAATACTTCTCGGAGTGGCATGGTTTTCTCGGATGGTACATTCAGTAGGAAATGTCCCACGGCTTCTGAGATGGAGACTGTGGACTGGCGGTCGCCAATATCTGCGCCTTTCGAGATGATTATTACCAGAAATTGTATCAACTGCTGTGTTCGAAGGAAGTGATTTTCCTCGAGGGGGTTCTGTGATAAAGACCTATGATTGCTCGTAAGCAATTCAGTCAGGGTCACAATACTCACTCGCCCACCGCCACGACAACTCGAGAGGGGTGAGTATTTGTAACAGCTGAACGACAGGCTTCGAACCTTTTTCGATGGGAGCCTGAGCTTGGAACCTCGACTCATCCTGCACGGATCTCCATCCATCACGAACTTGGGAATCCTTCATAAGAGCTAGGCTCTCAAGGAGAAGGGAGGCAGCTGTAGGCTGACTTTGTGAGTTGTATCGAATATGAACGGTTCACTCCACACCGATGCTGCATTGCTCTATTTGGCACATGTCCAGAACCAGGATTAACAATGCCTTGCAGCAATCTACTGAACCGCGTATGCCACATATGTCGGCGCCAACAAATTTCGTGGCGAGGAGACATGCATCTTGTAGGATAGCCATTACTGATGCCGATAGATGCTTGGTCGGTGGAAGAGAAGCGAGTAGGCCCGAATATCGTGAGAGGAGTTCCTGCGGCAAGTAGATATCAATGCATCGAAGAAGGCGCGGTGCTTACTAGCATAGCGGTCATCACAGCACGTCGTAAATCACTAGAATCTGTGGTCTGGTCAGCCAAGATCTGACTGAAGGCATTCGGATGTCGCTTGTGCCTTAGATACGTTGTTGCCTTCTCCATGTGCAATGAGATACCTATAAGGAGAAAAGAAGACGCACAAGTTGTAAGAAGATGTCCGTGCGAGGGTTCTGATGCTCCATCCAAACACCCAAACCCCACAAGGGAACGACATCCTCGCGGATGAGCATAGCCGATGCGATATTGAGCTGTTCTAAGGGATAGAGTGCGCTGGCCGGTGTGATGAACTCGTCCTGGTCCATGACAAAAGTGAGCAAACGAATGATTGAAATTGTTGTTTTCGGTCGGAAGGTTGTGCGGGGGTATTCTATTCCAATTTCTCGTGAGGACATACTAACAACCTACAAACCGAACAGGTAATAGTAATATATCACAAAAGAGAATGGAAACATCATACTCACGGAAAACAGAGCAATGACCATCGCAGTTGCGAGGCGCTCTTGCTCTACAAGGTACTCGTGGCCATAGGAAGCAAGTGCAGTGGATTCTAGCAACCGGCATTCGATATCTTGTATATGGACCGACAATGCGGTAAGCAGCGATTGCGAGCTTTAAATCACCACCATTAATTCAGTGACCCGATTTTCGTGTCTACCCACGTACGCGATATCGTGGCTAACGCCCCTCCCCAAAGTGCGACCAAAGAGTATATGACAGCCGTACAACAAACGTACCGTCAACCGTTTTGCGGCAGGTGACGCACGAGACGAGCTAAGTAGGGATGGGACCATGTCCCAGTTATCTTATCCCGTATCAGAAAAGTCTGCATACGAGAGATTGATATTACCAGGTAGCTGAACTGCTGCTCTAGTGCTATCTTCCTGTTGATGCGCCAGGAGGACATCAGGAAGGGGCCTGTCTGGACGGGACCCACGGAAATCTGTTGCAAGGAATGTCGAAAGATCTCCCAGCTTTGCCAATAGAATGTCTGCCCAACAAACGATTTCTGGGACTGCGGAACTTGGTTTGAAGTTCCTAGCTGCCATGGCGCGAGACAAACGGCGATGCTGAAATAAGACTTGGAAGAATGGTGGTGATACTGCCCAAATCAGCGTGGGGGAAGAGAAAAAGACTGTACCTACGCATTGAAGATGCATCAGTAAGGATTTGCGATATATCCTTATCCGAGGGGGATGACTTCTGCGACAGGAGCGCGTCTGTGAAACGTAATAGGGTGCTCGCGCATTCGTGAATGAGATCGTGCGGTGGATTATTCTGTACATAAGTTTATGACGAGGCCGTTAGGAGTCGATTGGGGGGGGGGAACATGCCTCTTGTGGAGTGAGGAAATCCAGCATTGCAAGTGTGCTTGTAGCCCAGCTTACAGACTTTGGTAGACTGCCTCTCAAGGCAGGTCCCAGAGAAAATGCGAAGGGAGTGGTGAGAGTGTGAGGGGTGAGCGACTCAGGCTCTGACTCAGTGTCACTGGACATGATGGGCAGGAGAAAGGGTTGCTACGTAGCCCTGCTGCAGCTGGTTCGGCGAACTCTTCAACGATACACATTCGCATAATAATAATATGTACTTCCACACCACAAACTCATAATCCCTTTATTGACCTTAACAATGTAGTGATGCTTGTCTTACACTCTAATTGTTCTTCTCTGCGTGAATACACAGACTCGAATACGCGGTTGGAAGCCTCTGTCTGTTCGTAACACTAAGAGTCAGCAGGCGCATAGAATCGGGAACGGTTGAACACGTACCTCCCCGTCACAGAATTCGACACCTTGCCATGGCTCATCTTCCTCCGCTCGGATTGCTAATAGCATCTCGCGACGGATGGCGGACATCCCACCATGCAGGTTGCCATTTTTGTCCTCACCCGGTTTACGAGCTGAGACCTGCACCTCCTTCGCATCGACGGGTTTCTTTTCCTTGGGAGCAACGATAACCGGTGGTTCATCTGGATCTGGAGGAGGCCCGTCGTCAGTCTCTGAACCTGAACCAGTCCCACCTCGAGAACGTCGGTTTCTACGTGACATGACATCCAAGTATGTTAACGTAGGGCGGAACTGATGGGTTTCGCTGATCGGAACGAGGTGCAGACGGCCTGACAAGGGTTGTGAACAAGCGAGAACCAGACGATCGTAGCGGTAGCCATACCACTGTACACAATCCCCAGCATATACACCCCCTGCTGAGGGATTTGCTCATTTCGTAGTCGAACTTCGGTCAACCGGGGTTCCTCTCCGTCCTTCTGCTTCCCCTTGTCCGTTTCTTGATTCTTTTCCCGGTCATCCTCTGACCGTGCCACACCAAATTCCCTTCCTTTCTCATTATTCCAGACTTCTGTCCGTGTATCTACTGGGACACTGATCTCCAGTTTGCGGGCTGCCGTCTTAACACGTGCACGTATTCGTTTGCCGCTAAGGGCTGCAGATGGCGGGATCTGTAATGGCCGAGAGAGTAACGGAAACTGGTGTAAGTGCACATTGGGAACCAATGTTTCTGAATAGTGGATGGGAAGAACGCTGACGACTTCGTCGTCCATGTTTGTAAGAAGGATGTATGACCTCAAATAATATTAGTTCTTGTAATAATGTACTCCCACATATGCGGAGACTCTCTTGTTCGTCCAACAAGACTGCAAGTACTACTTCTGAATTCAACGCTCAATTAACTTGATTACGACCTTCGGTAAGTGCCAAATTATTGCCTCGGGTGGCCCCTCGACTTGCAGACGCATTTCAGATCAATCGACTCCGGTATCGTGATCAACTAGAAATCTAGAAATCTACGTAGCACTCAGCGCCAAGCGCGTACCCTGCCCCATTCGTCTAAAGAAACTATTGCGGGTATTCTCCTTATACACGACCAAGTAACGTGTACGGATGGCTCCTAGTCGCTCTTCCCCTGTGATCATCATCACTGGGACGCCAGGAACAGGTAAATCAACCCATGCACAACTCCTCGCAGACGAGTCTCCGATTCCGTTGAAACACATCAATGTGGGAAAGATGGTGAAAGAACAAGGATTGCACGAAGGCTACGACGACGAATGGCAATCTTATACCGTTGATGAAGACAAGGTCAGCATTAGGAATTTAATTTCTGTCAAAGACATTTTTGTGACACAACTCCGAAGCTTCTCGATGAATTAGAGCCGCTTGCTGCTGAAGGTGGAATAATACTCGACTGGCATACATGTGAAGTATTCCCTGAACGATGGGCCGATCTTGTAATTGTCCTTCGTTGCAACCACACCCTCCTCTGGGAGAGACTAGAAGAGCGGTACGTCCTTCCTTTACCTCGATACATGAGCTAACCTGGTAGATGCATTGACAGAGGTTATCCGTTGAAAAAAATCCAAGAAAACAATGAAGCGGAGATCATGAATGTCGTATTTGATGAGGCGAGAGAGGCTTACCAACCAGAAATAGTCGTGGAGCTCCAAAGCGAGTCCATGGAGCATCTGCGGGGTAATGTTGACCGGATCATGGCGTGGATAAACAATTGGCGTGAGGACCAAGGTCCGACAGAGGGATGTTCGCCAAAGGGGTAATGAAGAAGAACAGGCTTATTTGCGGTAGAAAATGAATACTTATTGACATCCGTACTTTGTAGCCACTCAAAAGAGGTAGTAAGGCTTCTGCACGAACGCTTTCTTTGGATCCTTGGTGGAAGGAGTTTCTCTGAGTAACACTATTATTGACCACTTCTTTCTAATCGACCTGCATAGCACTATGCAGTGTTCATGTCGAGGACTTGATTGAATTTACTATGACCAAGTTAGTGTGATGTGAACCTTGCGACTCGTATATGGCTTCAAGTAGATACTAGGAGCCTACTCAGCGTTCTTGGCTTCGACCTCGTCCTTGGTGTCCTCTTTCAAATGACAGGCGAAACGCCCAACAGTTCTAACGCGTCACTTTCACCAAGAAAGAAGCCCCTTTATGAGTCCAGTACGCAGTTCAAAAGTTGGAGATACTCTCCAGAGCAGCTTCGACAAGTTCGTCAGACGCTTAACGCTGCTGCAGTAGAAGCAATTCGCAAGACCATCGAGGAGAGCGAGGTATGTCGGGATGTAAGGTAATCAGGGACAATCGTTTTACAGTACACTATCTCAGCCAGGCTCGTCGGCTTCTCTTTCATTCTTGCAATCCGACGATGAGCTGGTCCTCGTGAAACTATACGTCACCAAGATTCCCCAACTATGTGGACATTTTCGATTCCCCGAAGAAGTGGAGGCCACCGCCATAAGTTATCTCAAGCGTTTCTATCTCAAGAACACGGTAATGGATTGGCACCCGAAGAATGTTATGTGAGTATGCATTGACAGCCTTTTGTCGAGCGCGTTTAACGTCGTTTCTGGGTAGGCTTACTGCACTGTTTCTGGCAACAAAAACAACGAACAACCCTGTTTCTCTGGATTCTTACACGTCTAATATCCCTAAAACCTCACAGTCGGATGTTCTGGACCTTGAATTTCTAGTAGCACAAAGTCTCAACTTCGAGTTCGCTGTGTGGCACGCTCATCGAGCTTTATGGGGTCTGTGGCTCGATCTTCAGGTGGATTTTTCATTCGCGGTTCTGTGCTAGGTGATTCATGTTTTATGCAGAGTCTTCCGGACCTCACCGAAGCGCTCAGACCACCAGAAGTGTACGAGATCGCCCTCAAACACGTCCGTGCCTCGCGCTTTACCGATGCCGAGCTCATCTACACCCCATCGCAAATAGCTCTTGCTAGCCTTTCTCTCGCCTCTCCATTATTGAGTGAGAAGTGGATGGATTCGAAAATCCCCCCAGACTCTGCTGCAGTCAAATCATATCGACAAATTTTGGAATGCAGTAACAGTGCAATAGGGGACATGATTCTACGAGATGCACAGCCGCCCGATGTGGAGACCGCTCGTGAAGTTGATCGCTGTCTCAAACTGTGCAAAAATCCGGAAAAGGTTGTTGGAAGCAAGGCATATCTTGCTCGGCAAGCAGCGGAAGAGCGTCGAGCAGAGGAAAGGCGCAATAAGAAGGCACGGGATGTCCACAAAACCATCGATGGAGATGATCCATTTGGATGTGAACTAGTAGAGGACAGCAAAGGACCACATGACATGGACGAAGATGATTGAGATTTTGGCTATGCCATTGTTAGCACCCTGCTCATTCTGCACCTTTTTTTTAATTACCACTTGCATACTATGATAGCTCCAAGCATCAATTCACGTGCAGTATTTATTGAGACTGCAAAAAAATGCTGGCTTGGAAGGCAGTCACGGCTCGAGCTCAGTTTGTCACCCAAGTCTGCCCGGGAAGCGGAGCCTCGACTCTCGAGACGCTAACCACCGCGTTGCGGCCATAGGCCCTCCACCAACTGGCCAGCTCACTCCCTTCAACGCTTATGTCGCACCCAGTTGTTCACATAACATCCAAGCGAGTATTCGCGCAAAGAAGAGCACTTGGAGGATATGGACCGAAGGACGATTATGTGGTGGAAGAAAACGACATTTTCTGGCGAGATGTAGACGCACAGCACAAGCACAATGATAGTAGCCTTGTTAATAGACCAGTACACTTGTCAAAAGAATGATGTTGAAATGCGGTCTCTGAACTAACTGTGCTTTTTCCACAGCGGAACTTTGATACAGGGAATTGCGTGGATGTCGAAAAGAGTGTTTGATCATTACTAGAGGAATAGTTTGGTTTCCAGGCTAATAGCGATGGAAATGCCAAGTATCTGGTAAGCGATAGTAAGACTACTACAGTCAACATCATAGATTTCTTGGTGAATGATGCAAATGCAAATCATACATGTTGTCCTTCAAATGACTTGAGATGATAGTTCTCAAACGACTTTTAGTGCGAAAAGAGAAGGATGCATCATGGACGTTGATGTCGGCTACACATTGACCTCACGGACCGTGAGCTGAAGATAGATCCGTGAGGCTTCGATAGAGCCCTGAGGAATGTATTGGCGTATCTCATAGATTCTGTGCAGACTGAAACTTTGGTGCCGTGTGTACACGGCAATATAAGCATCATCAGACGTCTTGCTGGCATCCCTTCGCAGAGAACAACACTATTAGAAACCTGGAGGAGCGAATCAGTAATGTTTTATATGAAGGAGGCCAGACGTACAACAATTACAATCAAAAGGGCAGAGTGGCGTATCTTGAAGTCTGTGAATAACAGCTGGCTTGACAAAAGTGAGAAAAGCGAACCTCCACCCTCGTTGCTGATGCCCAGTTCATCTTCGCGGTAAATGACATACCCTTCCTCGGTTTTGAGGCCTATGTTAGATGTTGTATCGCGGGAAACATTAGTGACTAGACCACGTACGATGACTAGTCCCCCTCGAGTCCTTGAAACGCTCATCGTCACCTCCCTGCGTGGGTGTTTTCTTTGGTCTCATAGTTTTTTTGCGTTTTGTGGACTTGGATGGGCCCGCTATGGTGTCTGGATGGGAGCGTTTACATGACGATTTCGATGGGCACGACTGGGTCTTTTTCTTGTTAAAAATTTCGTCTATCTCAGACATGGACAAGGGAGGTGTGACATAAATTGTCACGCGTGACTGTTACAGGTCATTGAACGCCAGAAGTCGATCCAGTCGAGGGTGAGTTGGTCGCTCCGTTGCAAGACATGCTGTAAGTCGCTACAAGCTACCTGTCTGCCTTATCCTCCAGCTTTTCTCTCCCAGACCTCAGCCTCCTCAGCAGCTACGGCCCCATAACGCTTCTGGGTCCTCAGCCTTCCTCCCGCAGAATCCCTCCTTCGATTCAACCTTGTACTTCAATCTCGACCCAGATGCAGCCGCGAAGCAAATGGCTGCCCTCAATGCCGTTGGCCTCCAGAGGCAGCTCACCAATGCCAATAGTCATCAGTCGCTTCCCGCCCCCCACATGCCCATAGGCGGGACAACTTCTAGTTCCTTTCTCTCAGGAATGCCCCCCTCCCACAACCAGCACAATTCCTTGCATCAGGCTCCGAATGATACCTCTCATAATATGTCCTTCAATCCCACTGTCCCACTCTCTGTTCACCAACCGTCCGGCTACCCAACCCATACTAATGCCAATGTTCAGCCTGCAGCTTCACTCGATACTACAATGCGGTCAAACTTGGCATCTCGCCAACCACTGAATCCCGCCATGATCAAACAGAAACAACGTGGCTTCCTCTCTAGCCTTGCCGCGTACCACAACAGCCGGGGAGCTCCTCTTCCTCCCGGTTTGACGGGTGTCCCATACCCATCAAACTACGATCCTAACAATTCACGCTGGAAAAACATTGAGTGTGCAGGCGAGCTCGGCTTCTTTCGGTTGGGAGGAAAGGATATCGAGTTGGTGAAGTTGTGGGCTATCGTCTTGCAATTTGGTGGAGGTGCAAAGGTATGAGTGTCTCGCATCTATGTAGATTTACACTGTTTGTGTAACTGCTTGTTTTAAAACCAGGTTGGACAGCAAAATGGGTGGCCTCAGATTACCCGTCACTTTGATCTTCCTGATGTTCTTCCGGGGCACCCTTCCACCAACCAGAATACGGCGGTAACACTTGCTAGTTATTACGCAATGATTCTCCAACCTTTTGAAGAAATTTGGAGACGAAGCCTCCATGAAAAGATGAATAGACCGATTGGAACAGGAGTAGGCGCTGGGGAACCAAACAATGCCCCCAACATTGGCCACCCTCCAGGAACGACGATGCCCGGAGTGGCCGCTCAAGCGGGGGTTCCTGCTGGCGTTAACAATACGATGAACGTCATGAATCAAGCAGTTTCGGGCAACCAAAACCTAACTACCACAAGTCCACCGGCACTTCCAATACAACCATTACCACAGAGTCCTCACCCTCGTCAAGTCACGCCCGGATCAAGCTCTTTCGGCCTATCAGAGTCTTTATCTGGCCCATCGCTTTCTCAGTCCTTGAGTGGGGGAAATGTCGGCCAAGCCACTGTTAGTACAGTACACGAACAAGACATACCCACTGTGAAACGAAAATTAGAAACGGAGGAGACTGACGGTAAGCGAGCAAAAATAAAAACAGGTGAGAGTTGACCATTGACGTGATTCATGTACGTAATAACTTTGAAACAACGATAAGGAGGTGTAAATGTGCCAGACTCGGTGAGCGCCTATTTTACCTTCTGTCCGCCTCACGCCCATGTTCGTATAGGCTTCATCCATGGACCAACCCCTGCAGTCGACTCCATCCGTTCCATCTACGTCTTCAGGCGCACCTCCTCCACGGTCGCAGTTTATGAAAGCCAGAATCGAGTATATACCTCTGGCTCGCGAAATCGACCCGTGTGGAGGTCGGGATTTCAATATGCTGGAGGAAGAGTACCAACGAGCACGGCGGCGGCCATTACGGGATATCAACGAGTGGGGGACCGTGGATATCGAGGCACTCACCATGTCTATCCGCTCGCGCCTAACTGTCGAGTTGTCATACGCTCTGACGACCTTGACTCTTTTATCGACGATGAAGGGACCTACACCTGGCTCAGGATTTCCAATCGCCCAGTGCACCGATTTGTTGGAGGAGGTGTTGGACCTTCTAGAGGATGAGGCTTTTGGCAGCATCGCAGACGTACAACAACCCCTCCTAGCCAAGGATACCCGTATACCGCGTCATCGTGAATTGGTGGCCATGGTGCATGATAACGAATCATTACCCTTTCCAGGATTGAAGGATGGGCAAATACTGAATAAAAAGGACCAAGGTCCATGGCATCGCCCGGGACATATCGTGCTAACTGTCACCAATATAATCCGAAATTTATCTGTTGTCCCAGATAACGTCCAATTCCTTGCGAAGCACCAGCGCATGCTGGAGCTCACCTTACGAGTCAGTGGTGTTGTTGCACCTCAAGACGGCGGCCCACCACGTGCGGCTTCACCCTCCCTTACACTCCCTGAGTTACTCCAGGTCCGCAGAGACACCATCCATTTCCTGAGTAATGTGGCCTCGATGATTTCCTTCCCTGTTGTATCTCCCTATCCTGATTCGACTGTGCGGATCGTCACTCGGATATTCGAGCTCGTGGCATCTATCCTGGTGGAACCAGCTGACGCCATATCGCCGATGCAATCGCTAAAGTTAAGCGGTATTCCATTCTCAAATTGCCTGCCTCCATCTCTCCCGGACATTACCCTTGACATCTTCACTCGCATTGCCTACCTGGACCAGAATCGACAAGCGTTTTCCAGAGTCATCCCACAGGAATGGATATGGCGCTTACTGGAAACACTGGTCTACCGTCTTCCAGTTTCGGATTCCGACTTTTCTTTCCTTGCACGAGAAGCGTGGTTATCCTACCTGGTGAAGGTTACGATGGCAATATATGTTATCGCTTTCTTTTCCCCCCCTGAATTGAAGAAACGAATCAAATCGGATAAATCTCTACGGTTCTCGCAGGTCATGATCCGGATGGTGCAGAGGTTCCTCACCACTAGCTCGGCAACTGAAGCCCGCAGCTGGTTTATGGAAACTGCACGTAGGGCAATCGAAGCAATGAAGGTTGTCGATGATGGCGAGGACGCATTTGATACGTCCCATTCGGCTCAACCAACCCTTGCTTTTGGGATGGGCTTTGAGGAATCGGGGGAATCAATAGTGGAAAGGGGAACAGGGATGTTGGCCGGTCGTCGTGACCTTGCATGGGAGCTACTAATGCAGCGGGATTTGGACCCTGTACTGTTTGCAGAGCTTGAGAGTCTAACAAGGGTGGAATGACACTTTCATGTCATGATGTATATAGGTTTTTTTGGCTATTTGTTCACTATACAGCTGTTGTACGTAGTCGACATCAAGCATCCTAGTATTCGTGTTGTGGGGCGAACGAAGGTGCTGCTCGGAGTTCATTCGCTATATCCTCCTTACCATCACCACAGCCTCCATAACTTTCCATGCCTGCAGAACTCGCTCCCCCTCCCCTGTACTCACAACACGAGGAGCCGTTCCCTTGTACTAATGGCCCAGAAACGCCCGGTGTACAAATACTCATTGTGCCCGCTGCAGACGGCACAACCTTTCAGAAAGGCTACCTTGGTGCAGAGGGAGAACACGCAGCCATCGAAGGAGAAATCCACCTCAAGGGTGTTCAACCAGGGCTGTGGAAGAAAGTGTCAGTCGCTTTCCTACTCATCGTCTAGGGTACTCATGGGAACAAACGAACGAAAGGTCTGTCACTTTGCGTACCACGGAGACCGCTTGTGGTCAGTCGATCGAACTGGGTTCATCTACAGTTGACTTGATATCACACTCGCCGATTTCTGAATCTGAAGCCATGCCGACCTCCATCCCTTTTTCCATACCGCTCATGGCTGATGCACCACAGTGCATACATACTCCACAATCCGCATTGATCCATACTCTTACAGCGACGGTGCACCCCGTCGATCCTGCGGCGAATCCTATCATATCAAAGGATGTCGTCGTCCACACCAGACGTTTTACTTTACACACGCATGCAGTAGAGATATCACCCGAAACTCATGTGCTCGACGGGCCCGTGTGTGTCGAGGCCGAAGTTCCTAGATCAACTTTCGTGGTTGGGGAACCCATTCCGGTGTATATTACCATACCACCCCCCAACTGGGAGCTGGTGTTGGACGGCGGTCTCGGGCTCCGTAATGTCAAAGTGGAACTGGTACGGTTTGTCGAGGCAAGCAGTGATGGCGACTGCGATGGAATCGGAGGTTCGACTATCGTAGAACAAACCAACGATATCCTCCAGGATCCACTGGACGGCCCATCTTCGGCGATACACTTCCTGTCGCAGAAATCAAGCAGCGCCTCATTAGATACTTCGTCGTTTCCGCAGGGCTGCGGCATTTTTCGCAAGACCACTCTTTCGCGGTCCGGGGCGTCTTGCAGGTTTCATAGATTGAAAGCCGTTCGTCTACGTTTTATTCTATATCAGCCATCCGCCTCTTCATCACCATCAGGGCACGCATCCTCTTTACATTTAACCGACCATAACTATGTGGAGTCAGATTCACAATGCATGTCCATCACTCAGGCCACACTCCTACATCGTGTCTCATTTGGGCTCAACGTCCAGATATCTTTTGTCGACACCGTCAACAGAACTGAGCGATCTGTCATACTGTCCATCCCTATCGTCATTATCCCTTCTCCTGCTCCTCTTCCAGAGGTCGAAGAATGGGTGGATGCTGCATATCAAAAGAAACACGACCGTCCCCCTGCGAGGACAGTGCGGCATGAAGATGCCGATTTGTCTGCACCAATGTATCAGGAAGGGGAGGCTGGCCCCAGCTACAGACAGAATGGTGAACCACCACCATTTGAAGACAGAGATGCCCCGCCTCCTCCCTTCTTTGTGTCCACGTCCAACCATCTTCCTACCTTTCAGGAGTCGGAAAATGAAGTTTATATTTCTACGAACTCAGAAGAACAGTTCGCCACACCACCCGACCCTATGGTCGTTAATGGCGAAGGTGTTCTTTTTGGGTTCTTGGCATCACAACAATTCGACGGGCACTTGGATGCACTGCGCCAAACATCTCCGCCGCCTACGGTTGAAGAGTCAGTACAAGATCCGGACGTCACCGATCTCGTTGATGTCGTGCAGCCACGCCAAGCACTAAACTTGATGCTCGAGCGGCCAAACAGCTCAACGAGGACGTGTGATTTACCGCCACCGCCGTTACCGGATGATCCGTCTGATCCTCCACCATCCATCGACTCCGAATTCCGGTCCCTTACTACTCATGGGACTATTCAGTTGCACCCATCGACTGTTGTTCCTCGCCATTCATTTACACAACTGTGCGAACATGAGGATTCCTTGTCGCCACCACGAGAAATACACCGGCCATCAACGGACCCACACGCTCCCCCTCCTTACCTTACGCCCAACGAACATGAGCAAGTTGCTACGCCTCCACCTTACATGGACTTTATGCCTCCACATGATCATTAAATTGGCTTAGCGTTGTTGGACTTTATCGTCGAGGCGCTACTTTGAATTGAGATTGGATGACTGTCCAGAAAGGCATGATTGCTGGTGGAGTGTACGTAATTGTGACCGCATAGATAAAAGGATAGCGAAACAGCAGCGATAGGCAATATTCATATAATCAAGTAACGCTAAAAACGCTATCCACTAGCAATGGCACCCATCTGTGACCTTGGCCTGGTTCTCCTGCAAGTTAACATTACCTTCTTGTCGTGACCCTCCGTTACGGCCACCCTGAGTACCATTTCTACCTGTTCCACGGGAAGCCACAATCTGGTCAAGAGGTATCTTTTTGGCTGAGTATAGTTCATTTGTCAGAGCAGGCGGTAGAATCTCAAAGGCACTACGTACCTATTTCAGTGAAGATCTCCACAATCCCCTCGCCAGTCTTTGCACTAGTCTCAAAGAACAACAGCCCAGCTTCAGTAGCATAGGCTTGTGCCTCTTCGCGAGGTACCTGGCGCAGAGATTCCGATTCCTCGCCGTTAGGACTAGGTGCTTCCCCAGGAGTTGCAGTCGCATCATCCGCTTCATCCTCGGATTCTGAGGTAAATGCTGCGCCGGAGGTTGAGGTGGATAGTTGTACCAAGTCTATCTTGTTGCCCGTCAGTGCGATGACGATATTGGGGTTGGCTTGTCTTTGGAGCTCTTTCACCCATGTCTTTGCCTTGTCTAGACTGGTAGCTTTCGTGACATCATAGACAACCACCGCCGCCTGAGCATTGCGATAGTACATGGGCTGCGGGGAGTCAGTGTAAAAGCAGCTAACAAATGGAATGTCCTATACTTACAGCCAGTGAATGGAAACGCTCCTGACCAGCAGTATCCCAAATTTCGTAACGTAAGACACGGTCCTCCACACGACACTTCTGTGTCAGAAATGCAGCACCAATTGTTGGTTCCTTGTTGGGTTGGAACTCGTTATTGACCTGGATGGACAGCAGTCTGTGTAACCGTGTGCACCATCATGCTACCTTGCACTGTCACTCACAAAACGAAGAACTACAGATGACTTCCCAACTGCCGCCTCACCTGCAGAACAGCATGTCAATAGTCTGAGAGGACCAAAGGGCCTTTGGGTTTGGAAATCCCGAGACACTTTCGGGGGCAAGATTAATGTAAGGGGAAACATACCGAGAAGGACTAGCTTGACCTGTATAGATCTGTCTGTAGCTCCTGAGGCAGCGTCGGTCATCTTTGAGGTTGGTGGAGTGTGATGAGGAGTTGGAGCTTGTGCACTGTGCAGTGGCTGCGCCGTTTTTGTTTATGTGCCTTTGTCGCAACTTACTGCTCGGGTACTTGAGTGGTTCAATTGACAGAGGTACTCGGACTTGCACCCGACCATGTTAGATACCTCTCCCTTCCAGCCAACGCTGGAGAGCATACCCCCGCCTAATGTTAGCTACCAACTGAAGCAGTTGAAGAATGTGCCAGTGAACTACCACCCTCTCGTACGCATATTACCCTGAGGTCTGTCTGTCCAAGGTTCTCACTCGCGCCACTAGAACCCCTTCACGTTCATCCTTCGTGCAGCCCTCATTTACCCAGATAAACTTGCTCTCGCCCATCCAGACGCAAAGGAACCTGCGTTCTATACTTATAGCATATGGAATGTTTCGCCAAATTGATGATAGTGTACTGAGGTGACATGCTTTTCCACAGGGCGCAGCGTATTCAGAATTTGGCATATGCCCTGATACAAGCGGGAATCCGCCCGGGAGACCGTGTTGCCGTATTGTCTCCTAATACGTTAGTTTCCTTCACCCGTCTTCACTCCGTTTTCCGACTCTAATAATATTCTCCAAGGCCCATGATTGCAGGTTTGCCCCTGTTCGCCATTTCAGTGTGCCTCTCTTGTTGCTCATTACCAAATTCAGACGCGTACTTTGGAGTTATTACTGCTCGTGCCATTGTTACTCCGATAAATACCCGCCTCACCTCTCAAGAGGTCACTTATATCCTCGATCACAGTGGTGCTAAACTCATATTGGTTGATCGCGAGTGCTTACACTTGCTACCTGCGAACAGGGTCACAACTATTGTTTGCTGTGACACCGGACGGACTGGTGACCCCTACGAAGAGTTCCTTAGTTCGGGCCGAAAATTCAGTCGGGAAAGAGGATGGGCTGGATTGGATGTAGAAGCAGATGAAGAAACTGGTGCAGTCTTATGCTATACGTATGTTATACACGTGAATGCTTCTTTTTGATTTGACTGTCCACCTTTCAGGTCCGGCACTACTGGCAGAGTATATATGTCCTTTTTGATGCTTGCTCCATCTGAATGTTGTTACAGCCCAAGGGTGTCCTTACCACTCTACGAGGTCACTGGTCATCCTTTCTCGCTTCTTGATTTGCGCTGATCGTTCCACAGGCTCTTATCTTGCTGCCTTGGGCAATGCCGTTGAGGGACAGTGAGTGATTATGGAGAATGACATGCAAAAGTTGACATGGTTCTCTAAGAATCACTCGTGAATCGACGTACTTGTGGTATGTTATCCTAACCAGAAATCTTGACGTCGGTGTGCTGAGGCGTAACTATAGGGTCCTGCCGATGTTTCATGCAGCGGGGTGGACCTTTCCCTGGGCCAATGTCTTTGCATGTGCGACCCAAGTAGGTGCAACACCACGCTGAGAACTCCTTGACAATATTTTATGTAGATTATTTTGAAATCGGTCAACTATCATATCATCTGGAAACACTTCCTCCACTCGGGGGTAACTCATTATTGTGGGGCACCAACCGTTCAGGTCAGTCTCTTAGTTCTGGTGAAGAACTTTCGCACGGAAGTACCCTCCATAACAGATTGGTATTGTCAATTGCTCTGCTGCACAACCTCTGACACGACCGATTTCTGCTATAATCGCTGGCTCAGCACCGACAGCACAGGTCATTGGGCAGCTCGAGCAGCTCGGGATCAAACCTGTTCACGTTTATGGTTTGACGTAGGCTTTCTTGGTTCTCGGATCCAATCTTCAAGGGTACTGATTTGCATGTTTAATTAACAGCGAGGTGCGCCCTTATTCGTGTTTTACAATGTCGGGAGTTTGATCCATACTCCAAAGACCTACGGGCCGTTCACACGGTGTTACGACCATTCATTTTGGTCGGAGCTCACCCTTGCTAAGCGAGCAAGGCTAATGGCTCGCCAGGGCCAGAGTTTTGCTACAGCTCAAGAAGTTAGGGTTGTCTACCCTCCGAAACATGCGGATGATCAAGCTCTAGTGGATGTGCCAAAGGACGGAAAGACCTTGGGAGAAGTCATCACACGCGGTAACATTGTGATGAAAGAGGTGGGATTGCATGATTCGAAGTGCGTCTGCAGTTGCAAAGCTCACGATCAGCGCTACTGTAGTACTTTAAGGACCCAGAGGCAACTCGTAAAGCATTTAGAGGTGGTTACTTTAACTCTGGAGACCTTGCTGTGATGCATCCGGATGGTGTCATCGCAATAATGGACAGAAGCAAGGATATTATCATCTCCGGCGGAGAGGTGGGAAACAGTTACCGTCTAGATGATGGCGTTATGTACTGATGCCATGCACTCCATGTATCAGAATGCATCGAGTCTAGCCATAGAACAAGGTGATTTTTTTTTCTTCACTCAGTCTCGAATTTTGATCGAAATATTCACCTCAAAGAACTCGCCAGTCATCCTCATGTACTAGAAGTGTCTGTTGTCGCCCGGCCACATCCAAAATGGAGTGAAAGACCGATGGCCTTTGTCATTCTTCGTCCACAGTTTGCGTCACAGTGGGCCGAAAACCACTTGGGCTTTGAGACAGAGCTCAAAAATCATGCACGCAAATCCCTCCCTGGCTTTGCTTGCCCAGAATGGGTTCAAGTTGTCGATGAGCTACCAGTGTGTCCGGGACCATTTGCTGATACCAATTCCGATCTAATCCCTTGGCACAGAAAACATCCACTGGGAAGATCTTGAAGAGTAGTTTGCGTAAAACAGTGGCCAAGCTGTGAAACACGACTGCTGAATGAGGTATCATGACCATTGGCTAGGTATATATCTACATGTGCTTGCATAAATAAAATGTATGCAGATAGCGATGATGATGCATGAACTGATTAGAGAACACTAGTTAAACAGACGTGAAAAATCATGGCAGCTTCTCTGGACAGAGTCTGAGTATCCGGAATGTACCTACAGTGCGTTCACAGAGGTAAAGATCGTCTCCGCTGCGCCCTAGGAACAGGACCTCATCAGTTACGTCAGAATCACCTTCGCCAGAGCCCGTGAAATCGTTTCTGGCGGGGGATTTCCCTGCAGGATAACTGGTCTTCTTAGCAATGTGAACGGTCTTAGTTTTCGATGATAGTGGTGTGATATCCGATGTCCCTGAATTAATGGGCATGCCAATCTTCCAAGTGAAAGGCACACGCCTACTGATGTTGGAGGGAGGAGGGCAGAAATGCGGTAAAGAGCTCCGTGATTCATCGGCTGGTTTGAGTAAGGCATCTCCGAAGTCCATGGCTTCCAAGCCACCCTGCCGCATAGCGACGATTACAGAACGGTCCTTGATGTCAAAGGCCTCCAATCGTTTCACGTCTCCCATGCGTTGCGGGAAGGGTCCAGACACGTCATCTTCGTCGGGACTCCAGACAAATCTCCCCTTCACGACCGCCCGTCCTCGAGCATCGACAATTGATGTACTGTGTCCCCCACGTGACGAATAGAACAATGGAGGAGGGCCAAAGTGACGTGGCTGCATGAGAAGAGACACTGGTGGAAGTAAGGGCTTGGGTGTATCTGACAACAAAGGACCAGATGGAATTGTCGGTGGTGGCGGCGGAGCAGACCGAAATGGATGAACAGGGTCTACACATTGTAGTCTGAGGTCTTTGAGTAAAATGAACTCCTCGTCTGTCTCCTTTCGAACAGGCAAGTCTGGGGGCAGTAGACCATCTTTGTACCATGCTTGCATTAAGGTCGCTTGCCAAGGCCCTGGAAATACCAATAAGTAACTTATCTGACTGTTGTAATCTCAGACGCGCACCATGCACATTGCCTCGAGGATCACGGTAGCACCACCTCGAGGGAGGGGATGGTGCTGGCATAGGAAGACCAGGAGGGTTGAATTGGATGGTAGCGAGATTGACATTCCCATTTCCACACGTGTCAGGTTCGTGTTCAGCTCGATAACCAAGGAAATCGGTGTAGGTAGGAGGAATAATGTAATCATCGGAAACAGCCGCAAGCGGGACCTTAGGTGCAAAGGACAGCTGCTGAAAGGTCGTGTATGGCCCAATTTGCGCGGACGCGAGGACCACCAATTCTTCCGCATGTGCTAAGGCGGCTTCGTGGGCACTCCCACCAGGAGTGTGGGATGATTCGTGGGGTTGAATATTAACATTATTCTGTATTGATATCCCCTGATTGGCAGGGCTAATATTGATGTTTGTATCCTCGTCCTCCGCGACTGGTGGATCAGTATCGAATATATCGGTCTGGCCCGACCGTATTTCCCGCACTCTGCGACGAGCAGCTCTCCGTTCAGCTCGGCCGATGCGAACCTCGCGCACCCTTACAGTGGCTGGTTCAAGGCCGAAAACATTCTGGGAAAACATCAAGAACACTTCCACAAGATCATCACCTTGCAGCTGCAGCTCAAGGGATTTCGGAGAATCAGGGAGTATGAATGTTCGTGATAGACCAAGAGCTGTTCTATAAGTGCCAGCAAACAGCTCCACTTTCTCACCATTCTCGCCGCACAAGATAGCCAAGAAACTATAGAGAGATTAAGAAGAACGAATGAACCAGGGGCAATGGACAAACCTTTTCTTCTGCGTTTCCACAGCTTTAATCATAAGGGCACCTTTAGTATCAGGTAATTTGACATATTCTAATTTCGGGGGAGAAGCATGGGGAGTTCCTGGGGTCTGGATGTTACCCCGTCTGGAATCTGCATCCAAACGTTTCATTGTGAGTGTGGGAGCTCGTTCACCATTTCGCCGCGAACCGAATGCACTGCTAAAAAATCGAGGAAGAATACGGGTGTGTGAAGAAGACCGTGGTAAAGGTGAGGCAGGCACAGATGGCATTATATCCGAAATTGACGGATGGCCACCAGCAGACGTGGAGGGTCGGCGAGGTGAAGATGTCAGTGCTGTGGACGGTCGTGATTGAGTAAGGGAACGCGTGAGAGGCCTGCTCTCCTCCTCGGGTATACTGGGCGACGGTGTTGATACAAGTGGTCTCGATAGGCCATCTAATCCATCGGCACATACACTACCCTGAGATCCGCCGACCGAGAAAATGCCTCCCAGAGTAGACCATCGCCGACGTCGGTCTGCTCGACTGGGAAGTGTGCGAGTATAAGAAGGTCGAGCATCATGCGCATTTGAGCTTTCATTGTCGCTGCTGAATACAGTAGTAGAGTTTGCGATCAATATAGGTTCTTGAGGTTGAAGTGTCCCAGCTGGAGGCAGGCCGGGAAGCCTACTTTCTAGGAGGGCTTGAACCAGTGTAATACGTTCACCAGGAACAGAGGCCACATTATCTTCATCATCTTCATCAACATCTGCGTCTGGGGCACCACGTACGCTGCCATTTACGGGGCCGCCTACAGAAGAAGTCCATGTGGAAGTCGAAGGACTTTGTAAAGATGGCCACCGATTGGACGATATAGGATGAGTTCGGATGGCAAGGGTACCAATATCATTGTGTTGGTCCCCAGGAGGAATGGAACTTGTTCTCTCGTCCAGAGCCTGGCTACCACTTGCCCCCGCTGTCAGCATGTCAATGGCTTCGTCATCACTAGCACCCTGCCAGTCCGATAACTTTGCTTCAATGTGGGTTGGTTCCACATTATTCAATGTTGGGACAGGTGGCGGGACTGCGGGAACTACGACTAACGAACGCGACGACCTCCGGGAACGCACAGATACAGTTGACCTCTCGTTCCCTATGGATGACCGCCTGTCGGTTGCATGTGTATAAGGAGGCGGTCGACCCACTGGGCGGAGCGACAAGGGTTGCGATGTAGGGGGCCTCGGCTTTTTTGGCATCACTGAGCTGAGTGCAGGCGACGGCTTCAATGCATTGCCGTCCTTTTGCATATCGGGAGCTGAGAAAGTAGATGCTGAGAGCTTCCCCTTCTTGTCGGTCGATTGTCGCCGTTCCAAACGAGTGCTGCTGCTGCCCATTTTCTTGACTTCCTCACGTCGTGTTCGCTCACGCTCCCGACGAATCTCTGCCTCGATGCGCCATTCAATTGCCCTCTTCACTTCCTCCAACGCATATACTCTCACACCGTCCCTTCTTCCGGCAATCGCCACCAAGACACCACGATGCTCCATGACAACTACACATTTAAAGGATGCCCTTCGGACAAGAGTGTAAGGTTGTGGTGCGGGTGGGGAGACAAGGGGGAGGACATCCAAACCCTGTGCATGACAAAGCAAGAGATAGTGCGGGGCCAAGAAGGCCCCACTTGTTGGCGGGGTACTGAAATGAGAGGGTGACAGAGTAGTAGTTATGGCCGACAACGAAAGACCTAATTCATGAAGAGTAGGCGACGATAAGGAAGGCGGGGGAGTGGTTGGCCGTGCTGGGACAGGGGGAGAGGGTGGTCTCGAATTCGGGGCGGATTGCGGTTGTACTGGTGTGGTTGACCTTTGCTCACGATGCGGATGCGACGTCGGGGACATAGTATCACGACGATGGATGAGATTTGAAAAGAACCCAGACAAGCGGTTCGTCGACCGAGACGGCTAGATGTCCAGTCAAACCCCGCAGGGCATTCCGAGGAACAAGGCGAACTCACTTCGTTGGACGACCTGTGCCTGAGTTGTCTTCTGGAAGCCGTGACGGAGACCTGAGTGACCGACCCAGATGGACAGAGTGCAGACTCCGAGATGAGAGGTGAAGGAGCGGTCGATGGTCGGGCAAGGTGGGTAGCAGATGTATGCCTCACAGGCAAACTGTGGACGCTAGGAGCCACGGAGTGCGCCTGGTTCGCTTGCACGAGAGGAGAGTCCGCCGCACCCTCTGGTGCACCATCGTCGGTCGGAGAATCTCTTGCCACTTTGAGGCCGGTAACGGTTAAATCCTCGTCGTCAGCAATGATTCCTTGTAGGTGATGCTCGACTTCTTCGACCGGACGAGAAACCCCCAGGGTCGCCTGCGAATCGTTCCACTGGTCCACAGGGTCGAGAGCGTCCAACATGGCTGACAGCGGAAGACAACCAAGCCAAAGTGCGAAGCGTGTCTCTCACCAGGCAAAGCTCGAAATGGGTTTCGCCACTGGGGAAAGCAAGCAGTTCAGCAGCCAGACACACAGACACACAGACACACAGCAGAGAGTTGGACGAGCCTCCTCGTGAATGTTTTTCGCCTGGACGCTGACACGCCATGGTTGTTCCTAAATAGGAAGGATGTTCACACAGGCATCGGGACTCTCGGACCAGCACTCACGGTGGACGTTGACATCCACCATGTTGTCCTTGCGCAGCGCTGCTCAAAGAGTGTCCCGGTGCGAGCACGGTTTGCGAACATTTTCTCACCTTAATGCAGTGACTGAGGATGACCTGGCACATCTCTCGACAATTCTGCCTCCCACTAGTATTCTATCCACACTGCCTCCGACCAATACTCCTCCCGAAGATATGGCGCCTTACAATGTGGACTGGATGGGAAAATACCACGGACAAGCTAATACCATTCTACGGCCTCGCACAACACAGCAAGTTAGCGAAATCGTTAAATATTGTGCTGACCGACGGATCGGCGTCGTACCCCAGGGTGGCAATACTGGGCTAGTAGGGGGGAGTATTTCATTGCAAAAGGAAGTCGTCCTCAACCTGGGAGCAATGTCCAACGTGCGGTCATTCGACCCTGTGTCTGGTATTTATCTCAGCAGTCTCGTGCGTTCATCTTCGCTGAATGTATACCGTCTTCAGGGACACTGGTCGCAGATGCTGGGTGCATCCTGCAATCGCTGAGCGATTATATCTCTCCTCATAATCATATTATGCCCCTCGACTTGGGAGCAAAGGGAAGGTTCGTTTTTTCAAATTACGTTTCACCTCCAACTATTTTACGTGAATTCGAAGCTGTCAGATAGGTGGAAATGTTTCAACAAATGCAGGAGGTCTCCGCCTTCTTCGATATGGATCTCTGCACGGGAGTGTACTCGGACTTGAAGTTGTACTCCCTGATGGCACTATCTTGGATCAACTTTCCACACTTCGGAAGGACAACACAGGTATATATTTCCTAGACCACTATATCGCATCTGACGCGCTAGGCAGGATACGATCTGAAGCAATTGTTCATTGGTGCAGAAGGCACCCTTGGCGTAGTAACGGGTGTTTCGATCGTCACACCACCAGCACCCCGGGCAACCAATAATGTCTTCCTCGCATTACCCCATTTCGACAATGTCCTGCCTTTGTACCAGGCCGTGAAGACACAACTCGGAGAGATCATGTCAGCATTCGAATATGTGGATCGAACCGCTTACGATATGGCACTTTCCCATGGGCTCGGACCTGTGCTAGATACTAACGAGGTAGGCGACGCACAATGCTTCGTGCTGGTCGAGACCAGCGGTGGGAACGAAGATCATGATTTGGAGGTAGGTAACCGAGCAATCGCAGTCTTGCATCGACTCAATTAACCTCAGAAACTTAACTCGCTCCTGGAATCACTAATGACGGCAGATGAGCCTTTGATTTATACTGGGACGTTATCCCAATCACCTGGCCAATTTGAGGCGCTTTGGGCTATGAGGGAGCGTCTGACGGAGTGTATACAGAAGGAAGGGAAGCCGTACAAGTACGATGTTTCCGTTCCTCTGGCCCGCTTCCAGAGCGTTGTAGATGCTGTGCGTGAGCGAATGATAGCCAAGGACCTATACGGGGATCACGCAGTCTCCAAAGTAATGGGCTACGGCCATGTTGGTGATGGTGCGTTCTTCAGAAGCAGTGGTTGTTTCAACTTGGGCCCACAACGAGTTCACAGGAAATCTGCATTTGAACGTCATTGCTAAGCATGGATACAGCCCTGAAATCGAGGCTGCGCTCGAACCATTCATCTACGAGCTCATTGGTATGTTGCAGCTGATCGCCGTTCTAGAAAATAAGAGCTAACCAAATGGTTCGCAGCATCTCACAAGGGATCCGTCTCGGCAGAACATGGAATTGGTTCCATGAAAACACACGCACTTCGTTATTCGAAGAGCGACACAAGCATCGAATGGATGCGGAAAATCAAACAAGTGTTTGATCCGCTCAACATTATGAACCCAGGGAAGGTTCTTGTATAGATAGGTAAACTTCTACTTCTGTCTTTCAACCCGAGGGTCCATGTACACGTGTTTTCTCCAGTCAATGCTCGAATCCTGCGCGAATGATGACAGCGCTGGTGGTCCTCCTAGGTATCCCATCCTTCTGGTATTCATTGACCATAGGGGTGACCTCTGGCAACAATGACGAACTTCCAGTACTGATGCCACTCCATGAACTGAATGTCACTCAAACATCGAATTTATGTCAAGGACATAATGACCTTCCGGCAGGCTTGGCCCCCTCACTGTACGCATACTGGGCGACCAGTGGAACACACGATGCCGGACGAGGCCAATGACGGAAACCTATTTCCTAAACACCTTTGGGCCGGGTCTCATTTCTGAGGTCAAATCACCTGGCTAAAAGAACTCTCGTTATGACAACCCACCTCCGCCAGACCAACTTTCATGCTAAGCTTTTGAATACTTCGGTGAACTCTAGTGAAGTGGGACAAGTCGGCCGAGGGTGTGTACAGCATAATCCAACTAAGCGTAAGAATGGCTGGCCACCGTGATGCCTTAGTTTTGTAGATGGAAGAAAGAAGAGTGTTACATTTCATCAATTTCAGCGGTGAGGTATGGGGTAGTCGACTGGACGCTCAATTCCTCCAGCATTTCTATCCAGCACTCAGGCAGACTCAGGCTGCCAAAAGTATATCAAATTGCACAACGTAATGACAACGAACCAACCTTGTAGACATTTTCTTACATAATTTCATTGGCTGCCTGTAGGAATTGGTTCTGTATTAGAAGCATGCGCCAACTGTATCGCGGAGTCGTAGTAGAGCATAGGTGACAACGTCAGTTGGGCGTCTGAAATGCAGACTGATGCAGACCACGAAGACATAGGTCGCACCAATGTAAACTGCCAACGAAATGGCGAAGAAGCATACTGTAATTACTGTGTAACCTTTCACACGCCTTTTTATTACAACCATGACATCCGCTTCATCGAACGTAGTGTTCGATGATATCTTCACGGTCAATGCCATCGACAAGGAAGGGAAGAAATTCGACAGAGGTTCGTTTCCAATATGTATCATGGATACCTAGTCAAGGTACATGTCGGGACAGTGTCTCGATTGTATGCGCGATCAAGGAACTACGATATGGACATGACATTGGATTACAACAAGGAGTTGTTCCCTCTCGCTGAGGGCCAGACTATCGCTATGGCTCTCGCCTCCTCCTTGTCCCGTCACGTTGGCCCTGTCACCGGTACAGAGGGAGCTGACGCGGATGACAAGGACAGAGATGTCTGGCGACCCGATGGGAAGGGGAAAGAGGGCCTTCAAGACGATTACGACTATGTCATGTACGGAAAGGTATGCTTTTTATCTCGAACGCATCATATTGGACGATGCAGACACACTTTCAGGTTTACAAATTCGATGGGGGAACAGCCGAGATAGTGTAAGTCTCATAAGCCCCCTTCCTGTCAGAGTTGACCCCTGTTGCAGAACTGCATATGCATCGTTTGGTGGTTTGCTGTTATCCCTAACGGGATCGTTCCGACATATGGCCAGCATTGTATTGGGGGATCCGATCTACATTCTGCTTAGAAAATGAAAGGAGGCTCCTTTGCAGAGTTTAAACTTATGATGACCGTCGTTGGACGGCCTTACCCTTCATACCTTGCGAAATTATGTAGGCAACTTTCAGTAAAGCCCCCATTGAATTAAACAATTTGCACAGGGTTGTTCAAAGATCACGTTTTCATTTTCTCTTTTCAAGGATTTCTGGCTTCAAACACCAGAATTAGATCCACTTCACAGACCTTGAACCCACGTACGCAATGACGGGATCATCGTCTTCACAGATAGACTTGAAGGAGCTGCGTAATACTACGTGCTCTGCTTCCCTCTCTCGGAAAATGTTAGTACTCCTTGAACCTCAGGGACCAGGATTACGAGCATCTCCTAGGGACACCTCGTTTTATGCACGTGGGGCATTAACATGACACAGGAGTGGGAGGAAGGGTTAGGTCGCTGAATTTAAGTGGTCACGGGGCGACGTTTGCAGTTTAGGGAGGGGAGTTCTTGGGGTGGGTTATAGTGTGTGGTCATTCATACCACATTGCAGTCGGTGTCGGGCTCCTTATGCGTGATCAGAGAATTGACAGAACATTCGCGAATCAAAGATAAAAAGAACATCTAAACTGTTTTTCGTATGGGAGGAGTCATTCCAGCTACCTGTGCTGGCAGAAATTTTGAAGAGTTGTACTAAACAAGACGATATTGTATGTATGGCTGTTGCGAGGAATACTGGTCAATGAAGGATCCTGCGCACCACCACGAGCGCAAGGTCCTTCACGCTGTTAGACGAAAGTAAATGGTGGCTAAAGAAAGTCGACCTACTATCACTGCCTCAGTCAAGCTGATCCGTCGCTTCCTTCTGACACGATGGTGAGGTTTCCCAGAATTGAGGGCAGCACCTATCACACATGCTTCATCCTGTTCATATATAGTCGGCTGCGCATATAGTTCCTTGATAAAATTGACAAGGCTAGAGATAATATCTCACTAGAGAGCTAGCGCCAGCAAAATGCTCCTTTGCTTTTCTGGCTCCCGAAATTCGGTCGTCGACAGTTCTCTGCATCAAATGTTCACAGTTGTCTCGTGCTCTGTGTCGACATCAGATGTTGGCGTACCATGAGACTATCGTCAACAAAGCGAGAGCTCGGAGGGTGCAGTCCCGAATCGCGAAAGGTGCTTCGTGGGTAAAGACTGTTACGCGTATTTGATAGTTCCTGGGAAAGAACGAGAGAGAACGAAGGGAATGGAACGTTTCGAGTACGCATTGGAGAAACGGGTTAAAAAGACTACAGGACGAGGGTGGAGAAAAAGAACGAGAAAAGCAAGAAATGGAGGAGCGATCTGGACCCTATCCTCATTCAGGGTTGTTTCCAATGAATTGGGACGCGATCGAAGCAGTTGAGTCAGTTTGCATCCACGGATCCATTAACAAATATTGTTGTGAGTGATCAACCCAGGGTCTACTCGCAACCCCAACTAAACGCCAGTTCGTCCTGGTTTCGAGGCCCCATGGCACGACGAGAACGAGAACGGGTACAACTGCATTGCCAGTGACTCAGTTTCGGTTGGCCGCTACACGTACGTCCGTGACAAACAAACTGAATAAAACGATGACATGGTCAGCAGCGGTGTTATTCGCAGAGTAGCAGAACGCAAATGTACGAAGAAAAACAATGCATAGCACAGTAGCAATTCACTGATATGCTGTTCGCCGTCTAACCTAGCCTCTCCAGAAATCGCCTGGCTGGACATTGTCTGCAGGCGTCAGGCGTGACACGGGCATGTCACAGTCACAGTCACGGGTGGCGCAGATACGAGGCGAGTCACCAAATCCAATTCACAAGCTCAGCAGCTCGACATTTATGCGTCCCCCCAAGCTTTAACATCCACAGACAAAAGATATACGTGGTCACCAAGATATGACGGGTCTAGTGGTGTCCCCCCACCCCAGCCACGGCCCATCAAGGTATCCAAAACCGAGATGAATGCGCAAGAAAAAACAAGATGTGCTTCAAGAGACGACGAATGACTCACGAATTCTGTCTTGCATAGAACATCGTGTGACCTGAATGTGTCGCGCGTGAGGCAAGTTCGTATGGGACGATTGTCGCTCCATGCCCGGAAATCTCTCTTCAAGTATTTGCACCACAGTGAAAATTGATGGTAGGGCTTCAAGACGTCGGCGCGCAAAATGCATCTCCCGTGGCCAGTTATCCTGCCCATGCAAGATGCGCTTGCCCTTTGGACCGAAGAACGTTGTGAGCGGACTGGTATGCCAAATCCCAAGTGTTTGATGTATCGAAAATACCCCTTGGATGGGACGTGCAAGTACAAGAGATGTCACTGGACAGTGAAGCAACCGTTATCGACATGAGAACGGCAGCAAGAACAAGGGACCCAAGACTGTGAAGCAAGTGCTGCCCCTCCCCATAGGAATATTCTGGCTGGCCGTCCACAAAAATCGAAGAAACGAAGAGACGGCGAGGTCAGTGGAACTGGAAGCGTGTTGTTGAGTGTGGCAGTCACAAAGCAAAATTAAAATTGCACACATTCTTGCCAGATTTTTCTCCGCTCGACTCTCAGCCCAGCCGTCATCCTCACTCCTCGCCGCCTGAACAGGCGCAAGAAAAATCCACGATGTCAAATTCAAACGAACGGTGTCCTAACGCTTTTATTCTGATTATATCTGATTCATCTCTGCCTTAAGCCCAGCACTTACGCAGCACACAACCGGTTTCGAGATTGCGCTCGCACTAGTTCCTCGGCAGCCTGCTGGAGACTTCTCTGTGCTCGCAATCATTACTCGAAAAGCAACTATTTACTGTTGAAACCATCGATGTCGGTAATTCATCGGAGGTGCCACAGAAGTTGCCATCCATAGTGTTCGACACACTTCATGGTTCAACTAGCTGCCGATTTTACAAGTCGACATGAGGACTTGTCTCCAACTCCAAGGCTTGCATTCACCCCCACACCCTTCCAGGCCAGACCATCTACTAGGTACTTGTATGGTAGATTCTATGTTTTTTGACCGTCGGAGTCGCTCAGCAGTCCCTTCAGGTGTCCTCTAAAATCTCCTATCCGGTTTAACCTACATGTCCCAAGTTCGCTGCTCATTTATAATGCTTTTGAGTATTCCTTGCTCACAGCACTACTGAAGATGCTATCGGTCTGAATAGCCTTTGGTCGAGTTCTGTATGCCTTGCCGAAGGAGTCGATTCGTCTCTACCCACAAAATACAAACTTATCTTCACTCCTTCCTTTACCCGCCTTTTACTTACCGGTAATCCGCAGGCGCAGTAGTTATGTTGTAGCTTTAGAGAAATTTAATTTAGTGTCCAAGTTGTCTGCGACTGATACTATATATCAGCTAAGAACGATAACAATTGTGTAGATTCCTCATGTGAAGACTGTCATCACGCGCATTGTTCTGGATCTCATAGGCGAGTTATCGTCCACTATAGATTCTCTCGATGACTAAACATTACACGATGTCGTGCAATGCAGCAGTTTGTATCATCACTCCCCAACATCAATAAAATGATCTCGATCATATTATTTATGGTGTAAATGATACGGTAACGTTGAGGAACTGATCCACAACATCCATTGAGGGGTCAGCTGGGGTGGGAATGGAGACGATTTGTTCCCTTGTTATATTTCAGTGTCTTGTGCTGCCCTCTGCCGTGTCCCCGAAACCAGGTAAGACCAACTTCCAACTCCCTTTCGCAACGAGTACTCTACGCACTTGCTGCTCGATTAGATTGTGTAGCTTGGGCACATCCTTAAGGATGGCACGACTACCCACCAACGAGGTGGTTTTCAGCCTGAGCGTAAAATCAGATGGCAATGTAATCGATAAGATAGGTCCAACGGGCGAGGGAGATGGCCCTGAGACTACAACCTGTGTGATGACATGAGCGAACGTGCCACATACTGGTAGTTGGGACTTACAGGTGATTCGAACCGGGAAAGGGAAATGGTAAGCGAAACGGGAAGGCGGGCAAAAGATGACATGGGATAGTTGAACAGATACGTGGTGGAGACCGAGACTGAGATCGTATCAGCGTAGGACATGTCGAAAGTGACATGCTACGTGGAGTCAGGACATGCTAACCACCCAGACATTGAATGAAACTAACTGGGGGAGGGTCGTGGATACTGTTTGCTTCCACTGCCCGAACATTGGACAGGCGTGGAGCAGCGTTGCCAAGATCGACAGCATGTACAGTGATGTGGTCCTACATGAATTGAAGAAAGCGAACGAAAGACATGATACGACCACTGGCTCACCAAAGAGTTACGGGGACGTATCATATTGACATATGCTTCTATTCGTTGTCTGGCCACATCATTCCCTTCTAACCCTTCTAACCCGTCTTGTAACTTGGTACGATATACGTCAATAACCTGAAGAGCGTCACAGAGGCGCAATTTAACATACAACTGGTCCACCCACCTGGCGCGCCAACAAATTAAACCAGTCCGCTGATTCTGGGCCAGCATTGCACTCCTCCTTCTCGGGTTTAGGTGTGCGGTTCGATGACGGATGATCAGGTATCGTGCGCGGGTGACCGACCTGAGTTTCAGACTCTTCATCCGGCGGGACAAAAAAGAGAAACTTGAGGACGAAAGCGAGGAGGACGAGTATTGACAGCTGCCCGAGAACAAGACCTTGAGTGAAGGTTGGTGTGATGGAAAATATGTAGTTGTTGCCCATGAGAAGGACAACGTTTATGCCTCGTACAGGTCTCGATCTCAAAGCTTCAGCTCATAAGGTGTGTTTTTTGGATGAGGGACGAAAACGTGAGCGCCCTTGTAATGACATTTGAAATAACCACTGCCAGCGATCTCTATGTAAACGCATCCCTTCAGCAATTGGTCGAGGTGCGATGAATGACCCTCGACCAATTGTCCTGGTTTCTTGGCCATCTGCCCCGCTCACCGATTCTCTAGTTCGCCAAGCACTGGCAGATATTGAGAACATCGAGTTAGTGTCGAGCATACCTCCCCCTCCGCTGCGTTCTTGGCAGTTGCTGCAATGGGCCACATACGACAACATCGACCACTCCCTGACGGCTTCAGGACCGAGCCGTGTGCTTTCGTCATCGTATACCATCCGCAAAGCGATCATCCGGAAGCACTTCCTGGCGCGCTGCATACATGCCTATCTGCTCAAGCACCCTGAGTCTATTTTACTCAAATCTGTCCCACGAACCTGGGATATAGAAGTCTCCTATGCTGATGAACTCGATGAATTATGGTCTGACGAGCTCTGGGAACTAGGAAACGAGTTGGATACTGCCCCACATAAGTGGTATATACTCAAACCGGGTATGGCAGACAGAGGAATGGGAATCAGGCTCTTCAATAGTAAGGATACCTTGTACAAGATTTTTGAGGAATTTGAAGGGTGCTCCGATGATGAAGACGAAAACGATAACACTTTGGTTCTAACATCTCAGCTTAGGCACTTTGTTATCCAGGTATCCAGTAATCTTACTACTTCTCCACTTATATCGCTGAAAGATGCATCGACAGGAGTATATAACCACACCCCTGCTTCTTGACCCCAACGAAGTTTCGCTTTCAGGTGATGTTAAACCCCAGAATGAAGTCAGAGGCCACAAGGTTAGGCTCGCATTGGACATTCACATTGGCCCTCGCTGACCTTGACCTCACGCTAGTTCCATCTGCGGACCTACGTCGTCGCGTCAGGTGCCCTAACGGTGTATATGTATAAACGGATCCTTGCACTATTCTCTTGCGAACCCTATTGCCTTCCTAAACATGCAGAAAATGGCTCTCGACTGTCCCTCACCCCGCACCTTACCAACACGTCATTGCAGATTCCTCGAGGAGAAGAGGGCGTACGTTTACTGGATGAAATGTGTGGTAATCACTTCTTCTCAGACAGAGTGGGAAGTCACACGTTCACTGAAGAAGACATTGCCGATATTCAGCGGCAAATGGCCCAGATTCTTGCGGAGGTGTTCAAAGCAGCAATACAACAACCTGTTCACTTCCAGGCATGTTTTTTCTTCAAATAGATCATTACTTCTCTGAAAATTCTCTTGAAGTCCTTGCCCAACGCTTTTGAACTTTACGGGATAGACTTCCTAATCTCCCATGCACCGTATGGTCCACAAAGCACCAGGTTCCAAGTCAATATCCTGGAGATCAATGCAGAGCCTGCCATCGAGCTCACTGGCCCCAGGCTAGCATGGATATTGAAAGACCTGTTCGTGGCTATCAAGACAATCTGTGTCGAACCTTTCATAAGAAGGTCAGATGATAAAATAGATTCATGGAAAGTGGGAGAAGTGCGTTATATGATGCAAAAGTGCCTCGATATACAGGTGCATGGTGCAAGATCGTAATGGAGAAAATAGACAGACATTATCATGAAGTAACTACCCACCACCTCGTTCCTTGCTGAGTACACGCCATCTCTGAAAGTCCGTATGGATGCAAGGGAGTGGATTTGTGCGATTGATTCTTGAACTCCATCCTTGAGGGGCTTCTTTTCCCACTGAGCAGCCAGTGTCGTAGAACTGAGCGTCACTCTCAGCATTCAAGGCAAATGCTGGTCTCTCGGGTTCCCGATCGATGAACGTTTAAATCATGGAGGACTAAGAATACTGGACACGAAAAGTCACACCAGCTTCTCAGCTCTCAGCTCACTAACTAATTTGAGTGACTGTCCAACCATCTCGGTGGCCAGTTCTCTATCAAGTCTAACATCCACCGGGAACAGCAGAGGGCAGGGCAGGAGTGGTTATCTGGTCCATAGTAGTGCTGAAATGAGCTGTGTATGACATGTGGACAAACAAACAAACAAATTATGGAGCATTGCTCGAGCACGTCGACATCAGCGACCGCAGAAGGCTCACTGACCGTTTCTTCGCGGAAGCGGTCAAAATGGGATGAAGAAGATTTTTCTTCCTCAACGATACAACCGCGCCAGCAAGCTGTCCACCGTCTCAACCGACCAACACGAGCACGAGCAACTCAGGTCGTGTCCAAAGAGCCATCCTCTCATCCCTCTTCTCCGACACGCCATTCCTACAGTCTTTTTGTACCTCCGAGGACCCATCATCCTCCTATCCAGCCTTCCCGCTCGGTGTATTGCTATGAGAGGCTCAATCAGATCGAAGAAGGGTCTTATGGTGTAGTATTTCGCGCAAGAGACAGGAAGACAGGGGACATAGTCGCACTGAAGAAGCTGAAACTAGAAGAGGAAAAACACGGATTCCCGATAACAGCTTTGCGAGAGATCAATGCTTTGATGTCTTGCCGCCATGAGAATGTAGTGCGCATACGAGAAGTCGTCGTTGGCGATACCTTGACTCAGTGAGTTCAATAACTTATGCAAAAGAAGAGATCGAGTCCCGAACGTCTTTTCAAAGGGTTTTCGTCGTCATGGATTTCATCGAGCATGATCTCAAGACCTTGTTAACGTTAAAGCCCTCTCCATTCCTGCAGTCAGAAATCAAGACCCTCATGCTGCAACTCTTGTCTGCTGTCGCTCACTGTCATGCGAACTGGATACTTCATCGCGACCTGAAAACTAGCAATTTGTTAATGAACAACCGAGGGACCATCAAAGTCGCAGACTTCGGTTTGGCTCGACGCTATGGCGATCCAGTCGGTGTCGGTGGTCTGACTCAGCTTGTTGTCACACTGTGGTACCGGTAGGATGGATTCCTGACCTTCTTCGTTATCCTTATCATACCGTTACAGCGCACCGGAAATTCTCCTTGGGGCCACAGACTATTCCACTGCGGTAGACATGTGGTCCGTTGGCTGTATTTTCGCTGAATTGCTTCTGAAGGAGCCGCTCTTTCAAGCCAAGGGAGAGATAGAACTCCTTTCTATGATCTTTAAGTTGCTGGGCCCCCCTACAAACACGACCTGGCCGGAGTACTCTACTCTTCCGCTTGCCAAGACTATTACTTTACCTTCCCCGCACACTCACCAGTTTCGACAGCGTTTCCAACACATGACTACTTCTGGATTAGACCTTTTGATGTCTTTATTGTCTTACGATCCACAACAACGTATCAGTGCTGAGGAAGCGGTCCATCACCCATATTTTAGGTTAGTTCCCAAATGATTCACTCTGCTCTGTCAAAGACTAATAACTTTTTGAAGCGAATCTCCTCTTCCGAAGCATCCCGATCTATTTGCATCATTTCCATCAGCAGCTGCTGGCGAAAAGTAGGTCCCTTCGCTTTCCGATGATAGCTCGTGGCTGATCCACTAGTTCCAGACGCAAGAAGCCCTTTGACAGTCCCTCAGCACCTGTGAGAGTGGCAGATAAGATATTCACAGAAATTGATTTACCGTAACGTACGAAAACAACCCGAGTCCCATCCCAAGACCTTAAATAGTTGTACAACATACGGTACCACATCACACCTACACAGCTTCGTCGCCAATGTCCTCAGAAATGGTCGATAATATTAGCCGCATCTTTCGAAACCGTGCTCTCGTACGTTCCATTTCACCACATTTGTCATAGAACTCTTTCACTTCTTGAACAGTAAATCTGTATTCGCTTGCAATGTCGGATATTGCTTGATCGATAACATGTAAGTTAACTTGAGCCAATATATCACTACTTGTTTGGGACACATGTGGTTGATCGCGCGAAGTATAATCACTAGAAAGTGGTTCAGTACGTCTACTTTGCGGTGAACTCAGAATCATACAGCGACCTGGCTCTCTTAGTAGTAGGGGGGTCTTCTCTCTCATCGTCACTGGTTTTTCGTTTCACCCAGGTAGGTGGTGATTCGTTTCCGATCCGAATTTGCCACTCTTCATTATCTTCGCCATCCTCCATCTCTTCTTCATCAGGGCTTCGTCTTGGAATTGTCGATGTGGATGGTTGCAATCCGCCTTCGAATTGTGCGGTTGGTACAGAAGAGAATACAATAATCGGTGGAGTGGTCATTCTGCTGTTGATATCGCCTACAACATTCTCTTCTGTGTGGAGTGACTCCTCCACAGATTTCTCGCATCTTCTCCTAGGTCTAGGTGTCTTCCTGGGTGCACGCTTGGGTCTCTCTTCCGCTTTTCGAACGTAGCCGTACTGTCCTTTTTCGCCGTGAGCAGGCTTCTTCTGATCGACAATGGCTGCGATTAGATTGTCTAGGCGGGCTGAATTCTTTTTGTACCGCTCGCGCCAGGATTGCCACGTGTGGCGAGTTACCCACACATACTCAGGATCTATGGCCTTTGACAAAGTTATGGGAACGAGTCGATCGAGCGTCGTACTCACCATCTCGCAAAGCTGTTGGTACAACCTATTCCCGGTCCTGCCGCCGGTTTCCTTGTAGGGAATCTTGGTCGCTATCCATTGACAAAGGCGTTCCTCATCCTGGTCAGTAAACGGGGTGCGTCTAATGAGGGGTCAGTAAGTATCATGCAAGCAGGTTCCGAACACGCACTCTTCTCCTGGGCGACGGCCACCGGGGTTCTTATACACCAGAGGTGTGTACAGTAAAGCACCTTTCTCGACACACTTCTTAACCCACAAGTATGATTCGATATATTTGTCTGGAACACCTTGATACGATTTGACCAGATGTTGGAATACTTCCGTATTTGGGTCCGCAAGAATTACACGAGCAGACTGAGGAGATGCCGTCGGGTCTCCCCCAGAGTGCTGAAGCATGAGGTTAACACATCACCGAGCACAGACACCTTATAAATATACCATGATCCGCTGACTGAGAGCAGCTCGAGCATTAACGTTGGCAATGCTGTGGTGTATGTGCATTTTGATAGGAGCTCCGTTATCGACAAAGATCTGCTTAAGCAGCATTCCGGCGATCTTGCAAGCTTCGACATACGTATACGGTACGAAATGGCGCTCGGGACGATCTGGGCTGGTCCAGCAGAGTCGGAGACGTTCAGCTTCCGCAGTACCTGGTTGAACTAGAACATATCCTTGTCTAGGGACTTTGGTTTCAACTCGGCCACCCAGAGACTGCAAGTTATGGTAGTCGATTTGTTATGGACAATAGCCATTACCCACTGTAATGGTCTCACACAATTCCGCCTGTATTTCTTCAGTGATGTCCTTCTGTATGAAAAACTTGACAGCCAATCCGTTCGCGTCCTGAAAGATGGGCTGAGAGAGGGCGCGTCCATAGGTGCGTAGATGGCTGCAAAGTTCTTACCATTGCTTTCCTTGCTAGACGATGTTACACTTTATGTAGCTGAGATCGGTTGGAGGTCGGAACCCAGCTTTCGGGTTAGGGTTATTATTTGGCCCATGCAAACAAGTGCCACCCCCTGGGGTTTATTAATATGTATGTACTTCCATACTGTAGTAGGAGCAATGCATTGCAAGTACAGTGGATATATGAAAATAACGGTGACAGCGCTGTAATGTAGGGTGGCATTAACGAAAGCGATAGGCTTATGATAGTGAAAGACTCCGTTCGACTGGGGTTTCCTGGGAGATTTCAGCGAGAGGCGGGTGACGCGATGACTTTCCAAGTAAGACGGACAATCGCAAGTCGGACGGCAGCCGGACCAATGAAACCCGCTTGGCAGCCTTAGTCTTGTCCCATTCCTCCGCTTGTTCCTCCGGTGATTCCGACCCTACAGATACTTTGTCAAAGGACGTGTCTGGCCCGATATGGTTCGGTATTATCTCAGACAAGCGTGAATGCTCATCAGCGAATAGGGTGCTTGGGTTCGTTTCAAGAAAAGGTGATTCGGTGATGCGAGGGGAGTCTCGGAAGGTAGAGGTGGCAAAGGCTTCACCAGACGAGGGCCAATCGGGACCAAGGTCAAGCGCAGTGCGGAATGACGGACCAGAAGATGAATCAAAGGAATGTGCGGCAGAACCAAAGATATCATCTGGAGTACTGTTATCTACTTGAGTATCATGACACGTTGCTGGGGACACTGGTTCGAATGCACGGTTGTGTAGGGTCTCTGTCGCAGTCCGGAGGGCTAGAGATGCAACTCTTTTAAAGCCCCTGGCTTCTGCTGCGAGATCATTGAGAAGGATGCTTCTGTGACATATAAGTTTGGTGATATCCAGACGTAGGGCCTGTATCTGCCTTGACATGCCCTGGACAGCCTCTTGTAAATGGTCCCGTGTCACCTTTCGAAACGGTGCGAGCACTGCAACGTTACGGGCGAAACGAAGGTTGGAATCAATCTCGGAGTTCGTAGCACATATCTGTGCCTCCAAGTTATGGACTCGTGCTTGGACTATCTGGGATCTGGAACTAAAACTAGAAGGTTCCACGCCATCCATAGAGTAGTTGAGGCTCTCGGCATTATCAGATCGCACTAAGCAATTATCCTGTCCTGCACAACTGGTAGTGGGGTATGCAGCTGCTAACCCAGCTTTGACAGCGTCGAATGTTTCCTTGAACTGCGAAGCCCCTTCAACTTCTGGTGCAGCTGCAGAATCCGACAGAAGACTTGGACAGTTGGACAGAATTTTCCCATCTGAAGAGTTGTCCGTGCCACGGCGGGATACATTTGCGGAGTCGGGAGATCCCCAAATCAACGTTCGTGACTGGCTTGCATGAGACCGAAGATACTGGAGGTGCGATGCAGCAGCCGCAATGCCAGTGAGCTCAACGTCTTCTACCGACATGCTCAGCGATCGTAAAGGTATGCCAGCCGACTTAAAGGCGCTTGCATAATTGATGTGCGATATCCAATCGTTCATCTCCTTCTCATTCGTTGCTTGAAAGAGGATACGACGCCCGTCAGAAGTAGCAAGGCGGAAGGTAAATGGATGCTGTGCAACCCTTGAGCAGGGCAAGGCCAGTGTTGGAAAATGAACGGACCTTAGTGTGCAATCTGTCAAATACAGCAAGGGTATCCTTTAAGGGTATAATTTCGTCGGGCTTAAATAAGGTCGATTGAAAAGGTGCTTGTTTGGGAGCGTCATTCCAAGAAAGGAGGGCTGCGGTCCAGGAAAGGTCGCGGAAGAGGAGGATCTGAGACTGGGTAAGTGCAACACTGTAAGGTCGCCACTTGCGGTTGTGAGGCCTTTTTCCCCCCTCGAGGACATCGTCTTTGCGGTGGAGTGTGGTCACTTTGATTATTTTTAGACTCCGTATCTCAGGAGGCGTGGAGTATACGTCGGGGATCCCACCCATCGATGAACCAGGAAAGCCTCCTACAGTTAGTCCAAAAAAGGCCGCGGGTAATCGAGCACTCTCCACAGAAGATATCGCAATCACCAGACCTTTGGCAAAGGCTAGTAGGATCTCGTCGTAGTCCCAAGAAGCACCAGTTCCATCCCACCTAAAGGGATTCTCCAAGGGTATGTATTCCTCAACTTTCACGCGCAATTGATCCAATGAATTCTGGAAAAGGGATGTCAATTTTCGATAGAGGATCTGACAAAGACTAACATTCATGATGAGGTAGTAGGGGTCAATCTTCGGTTTGCTGAGTAGGGTATTCCCAGTTGTCGCCAGAGGGGTAGAGTGAGCTACTGGTGTAGATGGTCGAGTAAGATTTTCGGAATGCATATTTACAACACCATTGCTTTCCATGGGATCCTCGATAAACACGAATGGCGCAAACACTATATTATCGTAGAAACACTGCGAGCCCTATGATGAGAATGAGAGTGCGTAAAGACAAGACTTACGTCAAGAACTTCAGGGATCAAGCCTGGAAGGGAGGTATTTTTCACGTAATCCGCTTTTGTCATTTTCCGTCGATTCGACTTATTGAATGCGTCAGTATGTAGCATTATGAGGCTAAAAGCTAGGATGTATGGATGGTCTGGAGAACGGGTTACTAGCATCAATTGAAGCGTAAATATACGACATACCCGACGAGGAGAAAAGATCAGGGTTGCACGTCATATATCGGTTAGCAAATGCTTCTATGACTCTGTCAATTTGCTGAGTTTCCCGAGGAAGACCAACATCCATCAATAGTCTGCGCAGTGCAACATCAAGGGGGTCTCCGAAGAAAGCGAAACGACTGAGATATAGTTTCAGTGAATCTGCATATATCCCCTGACCACTAAACCGACATCGACATGAATTCTGGGCTCCGCAAGTACACGTATAATCATACCTAGAGGCCAAAACGCTGGCTATATCCGCCTTAGAAATGAGTGATGTCAATCGTTGCACAAAGGCACCGGGGGGTTCCTCTGCTAGTGGCTGTAAACGTTCGACCGGTATCTGAGATAATGAAGGTCGAGGTGATTTCGTAACAGGTGATGAAGTGCCATTCACGAAGAAGCCGCCAGACTTCGCACCTGATGTGGGTGAGGGTGAAAATAAGTTAACTGAAAGCCGGTGTAAAAGTGGTGGATTGGTTGCAGAACGAGGGCGGACATTCGACGAGTGGTTCGTTACAGGGCGAGGAATGGGCTTATCCACGCGGATGGTGGCGACAGGGCCCTTGGAAGAGTTTGCCGCCTTCGAAGAAAAGGTAAAGAGGGACTGGGCGCGAAGGCGTGCGGATGAATCAGCAGTGGCAGGCCGCCGCGTAACAGGGGGAAGAGAAGGCAATGGGCCTGCAGTGGATGGACGATGGGCTAGATTGGGCAGTGGAAGAGCAGGTAAATCTCTGTTGGTAGACGGACGCCTAAAAGCCTTCTCTGAATGACGGCGCTTCACTTGCACGCAACCGGACTCGCCGCGATGCCGCGGAGAAGCATCGGTTTCGGAATCAAAATTCACTTGGAAGGGGGATGTAGGCGTCACAACAGGAAGTGCAGGAGACCCTGAGGGAGTAGGATGTACCATGCTGGTGATTTTGCGCGACCACAACGAGGGCTTTCGAGTTAAATGAGAAGGCGAGAGATCGTCACGTTCAGAACAAAGCGAAACTCCTCCCCGAGCTTTGACTCGGACTGGGGCCACAGCTAATGAAATGACGCGACTACGGGAATCGGTATCATGGCCTTTCAAGAAGCCATTTGTGGGCGCTGCGGAACGGAGGCAGTGGGAACTCTTGCTGGGACGCAAGCAACGCACTGGAGGAACTACGATGGGAACTATAGAGTCGTTCTGGACATCAGGGTGAATGTCGCGTCGTTTTGACGGAGAGTTGGGACCATTAGCAGTGGACGGTCGGCGAGCAGTTTTGTGACCTTGTTCGACACCACTCCGGACAGGTAGCAAAGCCATTCTGGAGCCATTGTCACTGGAATGGGCTCGAGGACCTGAGTCTCGCGGGGGGTCCGGCGGTAGGTCCTTGTCCTTGTTCAGAGGTAGCTTCGCGCGAGGTGGATTACTTGCAATTGTGCCATGCTCGTCCACAGCGAGGTTTGCGAGGTTCTTCCGCGAAGACGATGGAAGAATGCGACGTGTCCAGTTCGGCAGGGAAAAAAAATGGGAAGGTCCTCCAGCAATTTTCCCGACTGGCGATAATATTTCCCGAGACAATGAAACTTCAGACGATAGGCTGCGGGGATCCTGACTGCCCGAAGGTGTCTCTGAAGCCACGGAACAAGCCAGGTCGAATGAAGGGGAATACCTGTTTCCCCGACCGAAAATGCCCACCATACTTTCCAATTATAAGGATCGTGCTATGAAGGGAGTTGAAACTGAAGTAAAGTTACTAAGGCTGCATCCGACAGCTGGAAGGGAACACTGGCGTCAAACGTCAACACCACGTCGTCGATAACCGATTTGCATCCGGTACATAGTACGAACAATACACGTAGATCTACTAGGTTCTGTGTAGACTATAAAGACAGACAGACCGTCATGGCTGCCACATCGGTTCCTACCTCATGGTCGACCTGTGTTTTTCTCTTTCAATCTTTCTGCGCTTTTCCTTGAGTACGTCATGCTGTAAAGCAAATGAGCAAAAGAACGCCTTTCAAGATGCAGGAAACGCACTTCTGCCGCTCGTTTCCTCTGACTATGTTTCATCCGCTCATACAACTTCCGCTTCTTGTTGCTCAACAACATTTTAGCCATATCCGTCTCGTCATCTCGTCCGGCCGATTTGCGATCTGATCTCTGGGCTTTCTGCACCTTTTGCATGTCCCTCTGCAGTTCTTCATAATCAACACCAGCAACCTCAGCAGCCAGCTCTGCAGCATGCAAATCATCCGCGCTGTCGACGTTCGTGGATAAAATCTTTGCGGTCTCCAGTCGGCTTTCACCTTCTTCATCTGCTCCGCCATCCGCATCATCAATAACAACAGCTTCTTCTTCCTCCTCGGACAAAGGAGCGGTCGGATCGTAAGCACCTGGCTTGGCGTCGAATGGTGATAAATGAGGAGGAAGCGTCGCGCCTTGGGAGTAGAGATCCTCAACAAGTATTTTTCCAGCGTTGATACAGTCCGCAACCCATTGTGGTTGTATGTATCTCCGCCTTCTCCGTCGTTCCTTTTCTTCTTGCGACAAGCCAGCTCCCATCGCAATGGGCCTATCGGTGATAACATGGGTAATAGTCTCGTCGGATTCGGTGACCGGCGATCCGTTCCCAGATGATGGTGACCATCCTACCCGACCCCCGAACGAACGAATTAAGAATTCGAACACTGGTCGAGAAACTTCGCGCGATAGGAAAAAGGTATATGGGGAAAAGAGCAATGACGGATCTGATCTGGGGGTTGCTGAAAGTGACTGCAAGGTGGGAAGTGATGCTACCACATCAGGCTCCGAGGTGGACAAATGAGGAACAAACTCCTCGTCGGCTTCTGCAGCCTGAACATCGTCGACCACGGTGGCCATTGAAGTGTCATGTTCCATTGTGGACGTCTCGGAAACGATGTGTTTGATTGCCTGACGGACTTCTTTTGAGGATGCCTTTTTGGCAGTGTTTTCGGATTTGGAAGTAATGGCACGTGTAGGATTTGCTACCCGGAGAGTAAATGAGCCAATGCCTGCGCCGGCCTCATCTCGGGATGTGTCTATAGTTGGAGGATAAACTAGCCCCGCGTCCGTGTACAACTTGAAGAATACGAAGCCCAATAGCGTCTGATACAGCTCTAGAAAAGTAAGCATCACCCGGACGTCTACATCAGTGGGGATCTGGTCATACGTTATATGAGTACACAACTTTTTACAATCATTTGGCTTACATTTTGAGTAAACTGGTACGGCACAAGCCACGTTACAGTTTCATCCATGACTTCTGCCTGGTAGTATATCCCCTTGATAGATAAGAAGACTTTTCTGAGAGACCGGGAATGCATAATGTATAGCTGCCATTCAGCAGCAAGACGGGAACAATTGGCGACAAGCGATGATGAAACACGGTCATTGGCCGGTAGTGTAGCGAAAAGGAACACCATGCAAAGCGCATCGTCAATGTCTCGTACAGCATCCACGAATGTGGGGTATCTATGGACTTGGTGAATGCTTGATGACGGTCCTCCCATACGACATACCTCTCCTTGATGACATGGTCCAGTCGATAGCTAGGTTTCTGGTCCTCCAAATGCTTTGCAGTGCTCCATTCGCCTCTGCCCAGTGCGCGGGATATTTTCTTTGCAAATGCTTTATGTTCACGAAGCTTATTGAGAACCGGTTCGTGTGCGAGATATGCAATATCTTTTGCATAATAAAAGGATGTAGGCGCAGTTGAGCCCTTGTTGGCCTTCTTTTTGTTTCGTGGTTCGCGCGGAAATATGCCTATTAACACAAACATGCGAGGTCAGCCCGATCGTCGAGACCATCGAGACCACTGAGACATACCTTTGAGGATACACAAGCGTCGAAAATCAGCAAGTGAACATTGCAGTTTTTTGACCGCAGCCGTGCGTGTCACATAGGCTTTTGCTGCCCCAGCCTTTCCCTTTTGCTTCAAACGCCCCATGGTGTTTATGAGGTCTGCCCAATAAGAAAGAAATAGACTCTAGATATTGTGACTGTAGGTACTTGGGTCCAGTTGTTTGTCCAAAATAAACAAATATTGCAGTTGACTGCAACGATGAGGTGAGTGGGGGAATTCCTAGCTGCTCGCGTTTTCTAATCCCTTGCATCCAGCCAGTACGTCCATGTCCCAAAGTCTGAGCTGGACGAGGCTCAGCTACGTCAGCTCGAGGAGCACGAAATCAGCCAGGGACCACTGTCTGTCCTACAACAAGCCGTACGAAATAATGCACAAGTCCTGATCTCCTTGCGCAACAACAAAAAGCTGCTAGCACGAGTGAAAGCTTTTGACAGACATAGCAATATGGTATGGTGAATTCTTGTTGCACATTTGTTCGCTATTCACAACGGTTTCTTAGGTCTTGGAAAACGTCAAGGAGGTATCTTCCTTCACTGTGATATTTCACCGTCAAGAACCCTGATCGACTTGCACAGATGTGGACGGAGCTACCAAAGGGTAAGAATAAACAGCCCATCAATCGGGATCGTTTTATCAGCAAAATGTTCCTACGGTTCGTGATCTGTTCCATCTGCGTTCTGTTGACATTTGTCTAACTCGACTTCCTAGGGGGGACTCTGTCATCTTGAGTATGTTGCCATTTTTCTTCGATGGCGATCGTCGCCTGATAGATTGTAGTCCTCCGGAATCAGGCTTGAAATCGACTGCAAGTCGCATCGCTTTGCTCAGAAATATTGTATGCAGTATACAAGCATGTAACACCTCAATGAAGGCATGTAGCCATTCGGACCAATCAGGTCGGGTTCTTGGTGATTGGGCTTTTGAATGCCTTGTGCAATAATTGAATTACTTGGAGCCATTTCCTCAAAGACACCATGAAACAAGAAATGAGTATTAGGCTAGTGTACATCGAGCAAGTATTCGACATGTATTCTTGAGGAACCCTGATACTAGGGTTGATACAAGCCAGCACCCAGAGCTTATAAATGGCTCCAACAGGGAAACTCAAAGCACCTAAGGGACACATTCCGATCAGTCAAGAGTCCCGAGCTCCTTGGGCTGCTTGAACCTTACAACAATGAAAAATGGCAGCTCGCCACAAATTACGCGCTATTGGTGAGGTGAATTGAGTCTCTTGACATACAGTCAAGCATGTAGCAGCCGAGGCGGGCGAAAGGAAAAGCCACCAAAGCACAAGTACTTCACGGCACCCGCATCAATCGGCGCACTTCGCGCAGAGTAACAGTAATCTTGCTTTCGATGACGTGCTGGATAAGACGCCGTGAAGGCGAGTTGGGCAAAACGTATCCCAACGTTACTTACGATATCTGTTGTGTGTCTATCACGCTCGATTTCAGATCGAAACCATGCCACGGTCTCTGCACGAGCGTGTGGATCTGGAATAGCTAGGGAAAGTTACGGTCAGTTTGGAAAGCGGAGAGTATGCAGAGAGCATACATCGTGAAGCCCGTAATACTTGACGGTACAGGTTTAAAACTCTCTTCTGAAGAATGAAGTGTTGGAGGGTGAGCATGGATGTGTGGCTCGGTTTGGTTGCCTTGAAGTGGCAAGTACTGCTTCAAACGTCCCCATCGCATTTCCCGAGGCTACCACAGCTGGCGGCCATTTGCACTGCCGGAAAAGCATCTTTTTTACTTCCTCTTAGTTTTTCATCCTTCCAGATAATGTCTACGATAGAGAATGGCGCGGCACCCGTTGTTCTTCCTCCCCAGCCTCAACCCGCAGTCGCGGATGTCATATCAGACAGTCTCTCAAACCTCGCTCTCCAAGGCCACGACCTTCCCAAAGAACCTTCCCTCCAACCGCAAAACGACCCTACACCTCGACCTCTTATAATGTATTCTCGTTCTCAGCTTCTCTTTCTCCACAAATCTCCTTTAGTCAAGATTCCAAATGGCATGCCAGCATTCAAAGACTGGTTTGGGTATGCGGGCCTTACCCTCAACAGTGTAACGCTCACCGTCGGTTTCAAGGACCGAAAGCGACCAGAGTAACGCCAAGAAAGATTCCGAGGTTTCCACACCTCCTGGCAATTCTCGTGATAGGCGGTGAGTGTACGGTGTCTCACAATCGAGTTCTTCTGCTCACGTGCTATCTCAGATTCCGCCGAGATGCAGAGGATGGCGGTATGTGTTGCCTTGAACTATAACATGTTTGCCTGACTCTTCGAAGCTCCGTCCCGACCATCTTTTCGCGGCACTGCGATCACTCAGCCATCACAAATGGGCAACTTCAAACACCAATCCATCCGTACTGCAAACCATGACCGCGAACGAGATGTTGACAGAGAAGCGGATCGCGACTCCAAAGTCAAGGATGGAAACGAGCGATTGCGCAATGTTGGTTTTTTTTTTTTCGCCTTCAATCACAATCTGAAGCTATTAATCTACTGCTTCTCAGTTGTCCGACAAGTACGACCGGGACCGGCGTGCAATCTCATCCATATCTCAATTACGTCCAAAAGATCGCGACCCTGCTCCACATCTCCCCAATTCTGGTTCGCGAGTCACTTCCCAAGGGCAGCAGTCATCGAGTGGTCGTTCGACTGATGCTCGTGAACCTTCGAAGAAGAAGGATGGCGAATCTTCGGAAGATTGGAGAAGAGGTAGGTTGTTTGTACGACACCACTCGTTATTATCTTCATTCCATTTTTGTCCAGGAACTGAGTCTTCTCGTGCTGGAAGGGAGCGTAAGCATCCTTGGTTGTTATCTGCTTTGGGATATTATTGAATTCTGGCAGGTCCCGAGAACTCGCGCAAGGAACGTGAGGATCGTGACCGTGATCGCGAACGCCCCCGCTCAAGGGTGCGGGATTCTTCTAGAACGCGGCGAGACGGCTCATTGAGCAGGCGTGAACGAGACGGTGATCGTGACCGACGCCCCGACCGTGAGGATCGACTTGGAGATGGGCTGGTAGGTTATCGGAGGGATAGGGATGACCGCGACAGGGAATCTGAAGTGGACGACCCCAGACGTTGGAGAGACGACGGCAAAAGAGACGAGCGCATGGCCGCCAGACGTGACCGGGAAAGGGAGCGTGAGGGTGGGTCACGTGATCGCCTGCGTGAGAGATCTACCTGGGACGCCGGGGAACGTTCTGACAGACGCCGGGCAGCTGATGACCGCGAGGTGCGAAACAAAAAAGCAAATGGTCGGGACCGGAGGACTGGAGAAGATGTCAAAGATCGTGAGGAGCGCAAGGATCGGGAACGCGAGAAAGAACCCGCATGGATGGACACCTATATACCAAGCAACAGCGGGACCGGGTTTGATATGCAACGTCCCAACGGCGAACTCGACGGTATCCAAGCGTTCAAGAAAGAACTCCGAGAAAAAGAAAGGAACCAGTTGTTGTCTTCCAATGATGGTGGTCCTTCACCCGACCCTCTGTCCAAGGCAGATTTACCTATCTCAACTGTGGACGGCCAGCTGGATGAAATCCAACTCTTCAAGTTGATGATGAAGCGAGAAGAGGAGAAGCGAAAGGCGGAATCCCCCCTAGCTTCGTCCCCATCTGGTACTCAGAACATCTCAGAGGGTATACTATCGCATAACGACGATGCTCGCGTGCAAGGTATGGTTCTTTATTCAACAGGTATCTACTACTTCAGCTTGATCTTTTGGTAGACAAGAACGAAATTGGAGTCCACATGTTGTCTCTATCAACATTGTCAAAGCAAGGCAGTTCTTTAAGTACTCGACCACCAGAAGCATCTGATTCGTTTAAACCTCCGCCTCCTCATGGCACTACCTCACCCTCATCTTCCGTCGTTACTCATCCCAGTGCATACGAACCTGAACCACATGATACTTTGAAGTCCAGATTCTGTCAAACCCCTTGTGGCTCTGATTTGTCAGCAATCCACGAAACTACGAAGCCGTCTATGGATATTCCTGCAGGCTCAACCCAGGGTAACCTTAGCACGGGATCCAGGCTACTCGCATTAGCGTCGCGACCCCCACATAACTCCGCTAGGCAAAGCCCGATATCGTTTTCACAGAAGAGTGGCCACATCGGCATGGGTGTGCCTGTTGGCGCTGGGGGGAATTATGTTCAGGCTCTGGGTGAAACTGCTGCTCAAGGACCAGGACCAGCCGAGTCTTTTCGGGCTCATGATGGATTCTATCCGTTCGATGAGCGTCGTGACAGAGGTTCTCAAGTCTCTTCATCGGATGCAGGATTCCACACTCTTGCATTTACTGGAGAACAATCCTTGTCCCAGGCGATCTCCGAACAAGCGTCGCTGTCGGAGCTAGGAGTTGGCGTTCCTGGAAACGTCCCTGGACAATCTTTGGACTGCGTGAACACCGGTGTCGCTGCTGCGAAGGGCAGCCGGTTTGCCAAGTTCTTTGACGGGAAGGGCAGAGAGGCACAAGCTTCGGTAGCTTCGAAGGGTGGAATGGGCAATTTAGGACCCTTACCGCCGACTGGTGGGCAGAAAGTGGAGATGGGAGGCTTGAATCCATCTGGGAATGCAGACGCTAGAACTATGGAGGATATTTTCGCGATGCTGAGCAACTCCGCTCATGTAAGCCGTTGACTCGCAGTGCACCGCTCACTTTAACGTTTTCCACAGGCACACCGGCTTAACAGTGCTTCGGACGTGGCCAACTTTGATCACCTCGGTTCGCATTCTGGCAATCTTCACCCGTTGCAGACTCCTCAACTGAACCAGCCGCTTTCTGGACATGGCCGTCTAGATTCACTGTACGATAGTCGTTTGGACGACAGAAATTTTGTGCCGGATGGTATGGTACCTGGCCTTCGGCCTACGCCGCCTTCTCGGGGGCGCCACTTGTTCTCGGATATTGCAGATGATCCCGCCCAATTCAGTGTGCAACGAGGCTCTGCGCAAATGTACCAGGGTGGCATGACATCTATGCACCTGCAGCACGGCAATGTGGGAAGACCAGTGCAAGCACCTCCGTTCCGTGGTGGACCGTCTCCAAACCCTCTCGCTACAGCCCAACGATTGCCGCCGGGTTTAGCTAATCTCGGGGGACGACCTCCTCATGATCCGAGCCAATTCATGAATTCTTCCATGGGTATTGCGAATGGTGGCATCCCGAGCGGTCTGCATGGCAATGTGCCAGGTCAGCAAGCGTTTGGCAACTATCCGCAAAGTGCTGGGGTGGGGTTCGGGGGTGGGCCACAGTTACGTCTGCCCCACCCGACGGCACACCAGCTGCAGAGCTCGCTTGGGCACAATGCATTACAAGGGCTCGTTCATCCTAGCAATTTGGGGACGAGTCAAGGGCAGGTGCTTGGTCTTGCAGGTGCTGGTGGTCTGCGAGGACCTAATGGTGCGTTCGGACAGGGACCTCAGATGCAGCCGCCACAGATGGGGTTGAGACACCACCAGGTGCAGCAACAAGTGCCTCCGCATATGTTGCCTCATCACTTCCAGCAGCAGCAAGGACTGGGTGGTGGTAGCAGTCAGCCTGCACACGATTTGATGGCGTTGTTGATGAGTGGCTCTCGCCGACCTGCCGAGTAAATGGATGGGTTCTTCGTTTGCGAGATTGATTCCTACTTACCTATTTTGTGCGATTTTGTTATCGAAGACGCTGGGCACGTTGACGATACGACTTCATTCGTTTGTTCGCCTTTTGCTGACATCGACTCCCGATTGTATATACTGTCGTTGCTACTAGGTGACGTTTAGCAACCTTGTAGTACTGCGAAGTGGGATCGGATGTGGATCTGCTCAACGCGTCAGGGTCCCATGTGTAATGGGGTTTTTCTACTCGGTCGCAGATAGACGCTGTCGCTGTCACCAAGGATATTTGGGAACAATCTGGGCGGGGTGTGATACGATGTGATTGATGGGAAATGGATGCTCCCCCGTCTCTGGGCTGCGGTCTACCGTATGTACATGCACATATCCTGCTAGTGTGGGCGCACGGCGGAGGGGGCGACAGCGGACGGGTGGGTGGGAAGGACGGGCGAGCGGTGACATAAGGGCGAGGACCTCACTGCCTGCAGGCATGCAACGTGTTGGTCGCACTGCCAAATCCGAATGCACTCAATAATTTTCGCCGGGAATCGTAAAGAAGGGGCCGACAGCTCAAGCTTACCCTCTCCTTCCTCTGCTCTGCGAGGTCGACCATCTCTCTCTCTCTCTCTCTCTCTCGTCCACCCACCCACCATCGACAAAGCATAAGCCTCGCTCGTGGTACACCATTAAGTTGGAGTCGATCGGTTGCGCTGCATCCCCACCACATCCAACCCACCAGTCTTTCCTTTCACCAGTCTCTCCCTTCTTCCACCCTATTTTCTCTTCTTAATATCCCCCCCCCCCGTCTGTCGTTACCTACTGTTCCCAGCGCACCAAGTCGATCGGCTGTGAGTCGGGCCGTGCACGACAACCACCGATACGGTCACTGATATGAGGGTCGTTACAGCGAGCTTTGATTTCCCCACATACCGCAGTGCGTAGCCACTTCCAGCTCGGCGTCTGTGCCCCTTCTCACTCGACGCCGATCCCACAGCCAGCTAACATTAACCCAGTACTTGTAAGTCATGTTCCTACCAATCGACGTCATGGGTCCTGCACGTCGTAAAACGTGGACCGTGGGAACCCGCCCGATAAATTGGCCTCGGGCAATCGATTGAAGCGCACTCAGAGGTCGAAGCTGCACTCACGTCACGATCTCAGCACATCCGAGGGTTTCGCTCTCGACTGCAGCCGCTTTTGACAGTGTTCTGCTGTCGTTATGTAGATCGATTTTTTCCATCCTTATCCCCGACTTTCTGCCCATGTTAATTTCGCTCAAATTTCCTTTTCTAATCTCACCTTTTATAATGATAACCCCCGCCCCTGCCCAGTCGTAGGTCGACTGCCTGCCTGTCTTTTCTCTCTTGCTACCCCCACACCTTCTCTTTCACGATCCCCACGCTGACCACGACCCCCAGTTCCCGTCCTCTCCACGCCACACACATCCCCCCCGTGCTCGTCCCCCTGCGCCCGAAAGTGTATTGCATGTCCCTTGTAGTAGTAAGTATTTCGTCATCCCCATCTATCCGGCCATTATCCCCCGCATGCCACCTGCTATCCTCTTTGCTATATGTGCTAACCTGCTCCCTTCGCAGTCCAATATCGGTCGAACGTCCTCATAGATCGATACCCCGCCACCGACGAATCAAGCCATGAAGGACATCTCCCTGTCGTCTTATCGAACCTCCCGCAACGTCGCCTATCCCAAGAAACGCCCATCCCCCCATGGCATCTCCAAATCCCACAAGACTCCCGTCCTCGCGCCCCCACCCCTCGGCCGAAAATCCCCCCACTCCACAAAGGCCGCCTTTCTCCAGCAGCGGCAACGCGAAGCACATATTTCCGCTCTGCGGCGTCAGGGAGTATTGATAGAAGAGGAGTACCGTGAAGACATCCGGCTTTACATGCATGAAATGGAGGTCCGTCCATTCTTAGCTTGCTATTGTTTCTCCCTTATTGACGTGGGTCCCGTGGCTGTACCAGAGATACACCATGTCTTCCTCGCAGTCAATGGATCAGCAACCCGAGATCCGATGGCATATGCGTCCTTGCCTCGTCGACTTCCTTGTCGAGATTCACTTCGCCTTCCGTCTGCGTCCCGAAACGCTCTATCTCACCCTCAACATCGTCGATCGCTATGTGTCGCGTCGCATCGTGTACATCAAACATTACCAACTCGTTGGTTGCGCCGCCCTTTGGATCGCTGCCAAGTTCGAGGACGCGAAAGAGCGCGTTCCCACCGTACAGGAGCTCGCTCAAATTTGTCGTGAAACATACGACGAATCAGCCTTCATCCAGATGGAGGGACACGTCCTTGCCACCATACAGTGGACCCTAGGTCACCCAACGGCCGAAGCATGGCTCAGACTAATGTGTTGCGACCCCTTCGTCGAAGAAGACAAGGTCCAACACGTCGCCCGCTTCCTTATGGAGATAACACTCTTTTACCGGGAATTCGTCACATTCACGCCGTCGTCGATCGCCCTCGGTGCCCTCACTCTTGCACGATTCCTCTGTGGTAAACCTCGCCGCATATTCGAAGAAACCATGGAATGTCGGGAGATTGTCGAGCTCTTGGACAATCGACTCTCCATCCGTGTCAATGATCTCTCCGAAACCTTGGTGAAGAAATATTCGTACGCGTTTTACTCCAAGGCGGCGACGTTCGTTCTCCAGTTTTATGTCCAAGGCGGCCGATTCTCTTGGTACCAGATCGTACCGTTTCCCGTCACACCTACGCGTTCTCCTGTCTCTGGTACAAGCACCCCGATGTCGGACACCTCTGATGACTTTCCGCTCACGCCAACGAGTCCCCTCTCGTTCTCGTCGGATCCTTTCCCCAGTTCTCTGTCGTCTGACGATGACAAAGAGAACTTGCCGACGTTTGAGCCTGTCATCAATAAGCACCGGCTAGAGGAGCCCCCTGATCATTACCTTCCCCACGAATACCTCACACTCAGTCGGCCCGCACTACACAATTTGAATGGCTCTCCTCGGGTGGCCGCTGTATCGTAGAGGACACCGCGCCCCTCTCCGAAGCGCCGAAAAAGTTTCTACACATTCAAAATGTAATATTATCACACATGGCTCAGCTACTCTGCGCACTTGTCTTTGCAACTCAATCATCCATGCATCACCCTTCTTTGCAATAATCTTGTCACAGTTCCACCACCGTCGGACCCCAAACAAGGGGAGAGCGTGTCTGCACTCGGTTTGCCAAACGCTGCATGCTCCACGTTCACTTCTTTATTCGGGGGGCCATCGTCACCGACATTACTCGTAATCGAAGCACACTCATTCTGAACCCTGTTCTTCCTATGCATACATCTCCGTCATTGTCTCTTCCATTCCTGCGCAACTATTTCCCTCGTGACGAGGTCGACAGAATACAGATTACACTGGCTTCCATGTTTATCGCATTTGTTCTATATTATTCTTCACTTTATCATTGTCGGCCGTTTGGCTCGTTGCGCAGTGGTTTCTACCTCTTTTTTGCGTGGTCGCGGCCACTTTCAACTGTCCCTAGGTTTAGTTGGTTTTTTTTTTTTTTTTTCCGTACCCTGTTACACATCCCACGTTGTCATTGTTTGCAGCCATCCTCGCATCTCCCTACCTGCAATCGAACTGTCCTTTACAATACCTCCTGTAATTCCAGTGGCCTCTGAAATTGAGAATCCTTGATTGAACCCTGTGTATATCTTTGCACAGCCGGTGCGATCCTTACGACAAAATAAAGGCGCCCGGTCTGTAGTGGGTCCCAAACGAAACTGCTAGTGTCGTGACCCAACTATATACTTACCGTGATGCACCATATCTCCATTCGTCTGCAATAACCATTCGTATCAAGGGTCGCTGTCCTTGCAGACGATAAAGGCATCACTCGGCCTTGGTACAGTGTCTTGATCCATCTGATTCAAGGCCCTTCCCCCCCCGCAGGTATCGTCGACCTTTGGATTCGCAGTCTCGAACAAGACAGAGGACTACAAGGACCGCAACCTCGCACTGGGATCTCCGGTGAGTATTAGCGTCACCACTAGTAGACTTTGAAGTGATCCGGCGCGGAGCACCACGCGATTAGCACGTGTTGGCAGCTGTGACGTCACTCACCAGCCAGTGGTGTTGCCGCTACTAGCAAGTGCTAGTCGTGCGTGGGAGGCCGTGGCACTGCGCACTCGTCCATAGCCTGAGTGCCCGCCCACCACCAGCTCTCGTTCTCCTCATCGCGTGGTGCCCTTTGACAGCACGCATTCTCGCAACCCCCCCCTCTCTCCTCCTCCGCTCCTTTGCCAGCCGTTTACCTGACGTTTACCAGCGGTCTCACTAGCCACCTATCCGCACTCGCCATCCTGGCTGCATTGCGAAACCCCATCCCAGATCGCCATCACAATCATCATGCAGCCAGCGCCTTCCGACTCTGGCTTCGTCCCAAGGAAAGAGTTCATTCGCGACCAACGCACCATTTCCGATTTCGCCCTCTTGACCGTCTCTGGCTCTTGTTTCATCCGCCTCTACTCCTTCCCCTTCGATGTCATCGTCGACCTCCGTCGTCTCTTCGACCATTTCTACCTCAATGCTGCTTCCCGTGAGGACCCCTCCCAGAAGCTTTGCGAATTCCAGCTTCATGGAAAGCCTTGGGCCTCCCCAAAGAGCGCACGTACCGAACGCATTCTTCTCGACATCCTCGCTGTCATTTACAAGCATGGGTATACTATTGTGTCCACCATTAACTATGGTCGCGAGCGCGACGATCGCTTAGCCATCTCCTTCTCCCGGCCATCGGCCTCTCTGGCGCTCCCACCTCATTCCCCCATCCCCGCTGGCTCTGGGAGCAATTTGTCTCATACCACCCCAAAGAACGAACGGAAGATGCCATTTGCCATCTCCTTTGTCTCCAGCACCACCATGCGGGTCATCAACCCTCCGTTGAACTCTACCCCAGCCATATTACAAGCAGTCCGCGCATCATGGCCCCGCGGTGTCGTGTCCGAGAGGAAAGTCGCTGATGTAGTGTATGAATTCAAACTTAAGGGTTATAGTTGTGTGTATCCTCACGTCTCTTCTTGGTCTCTCTATCGACTATGTCCCTCTAGGGTTCAACGAAGATACATTTGCAACCGACTCCCTCCAGCAAATTCTTTCTCTCCTGTCCTCTCTGGATGCCCACGCTTGTTCCATGATCGCATCTCTATCCTTCATCGGTCACTCGCGAGTAAAGGATTTATGGATCTTCATCGGGCCAAGTTCTTCCGACTCCTACGACCAGTACTGGCCAGATTCCCCCGTTAGCCAGAACGGCTCCATGCTCGACCTCCGTCGTTCCAACCGCACGTCTACCCCTGACCAAACGTCGAATCCTGATACCGGTGTTATACCATCCTCACTTCACAGGCGGGTTGCAACCGTTCCCCAGCACCCTACACATGGATTTCTACCCTCAGGTCCCCATCACCATCGAGCGGCTACGGAAACCAACCTTTTCCATCCCCCTTATTCATCGACACCGCCACTTGGAAACCCACGCATCGTTCCTGGCAATGGTGTGCGCAAACCCGCTCCAAGGGCACAGCTACCAGTCTCCGTTGACTTGGACGCGCAGGACGAGGAGGATCACGGGCATTATCGCACTTCCTTAGCTTCTGCTGTTCCGAGTGGTTGCGAAAACATGACAGGTATCGGGTCGCTCAATCGGAACAGATTCAACCCCAATGCTCACCAACCAGATATCTTGGGTACAACAGGGCCACCTGACGATGACGATGACGAGACCGTTCACCCACATGAAGAAAACGGTTTACGTCGGATAAGTGCTCCACGTCCTACGTCAATGCGTTCCAAGGCACCGCCCCCGCTTACATCGCAACTTCACGACCCTCCTCGCATATCTTTACCTTCCAATAATGAATCCGTGCCGGGTACATCTCAGGCACAAGGCTCCGTCCCTCTCGCTGAGAACCCACCACTTCTTAGCCCAGGAATGTTCCGCATTCGAGATTCCGCATTTTCAGCCAATTCGATCGGTACTACGGGTTCATGTGAGGTTCCTATCAAATGGTCCGGTTTGGGTCGACCTGAGGGAATAGGGTGTATAGAGGAAGAGCCGGACCAGTATCATGAGGATCCGGTACCACGGCTTGCTTCCCCCGCCCCCGCATTACCTGGGGCGTGGACAATACCAGCTGAGGAACTACCTGTGCAAAATGGTGAGGCTTCTCGCGGTGCAGACAAGGGTACCGCTCGTCTGCAACATAGCAGGAACCCGGATAGGTCTGTGCATGATGTAGATGCCCGGGTTGCGTCGCCGGAGCTGGTCCATGAGGAGAACGTGCGTAAGAGCGAGGCTGGATTAATAGGGATGATGCCGCCGCATCAATCTCAATCACGGCCGGGCCCCTCTCCTCTCCCGCGACCGTCGAAAGAGAGCCTCGTGAGGACCAAACATGGTTCGTATGATTCGCCAGCATCGCCAACTAAGACTGGGAGTCGAAGTGGAAGTACTGATCGTTGGGTCCTTGTTAACCTTGAGGGGAAAGACCATTTGGGACATCCGTCTTCCCCGCTGGCAAGCCCCACGATACCACAGACGGGGGATCGGTGCCGGAAGCCCTCGACGAATGCCATAGACAAAGCGCTGGGACCATCTCCAGCAAAAGCTGTCGCTGTCGTTGGTGCCAAGGAAGGCAAGGACAAAGCAGGGGGATCAGGTTTACGACGTTTGTGGTCATTTTCGCGTCCGGGAAAAGGGGCAGACGAAGTGAACAGCAACACGCAACTCTCGACAAGCCGGTCTCATGAGCTCAGTCCCAATGGCCACCACGAACGAGGCGCATCACGTCCAGGACGTTTTCGAAGAACCAAGCTCAGTCGTCATTTTGGCCCATCCGAGTCCCCCGAGAAACCCCCAGACAGAGTACGCGTTAAGCTTGATTAATTTTTCGCTCCTTGTTTCGTTCTCTCTTTTTTTTTCTTCTCAATCCACGTTGTAAATCATGATCAGGTCTGCAATTTGCTGTCACCAAGGATGCCCACTATCTTTCGCACTTACTACTCAGTCGTTTTCTATTAATCGTGTTTCTTACGTCTGCCTTTTTTCACCGGGTGATAGACGATAATCTGACGGCACGCACACTTGCCAGAAGCTCTTTGGAGCCATGTATGAACAGAATCTTTTCTTAAACACTGGATTGTTTGGACGCGTTTCACCCACGTGAGGAAAGGAAAATCAGCACGTGACTGTTAGATGCATGACATGGATTCTGAACGGAACGAATGATTCGTGGAGGGGGAACGTTTGAACATGCGTCAAAGAAAAAGAGTTTGAAAGCTACACCTATCTGTGCTAACACCGACAAGAATGACTGATGGCAGAGGGCAGAGTGAGTCAACAAATGCACAGGCTGCTCCGACGCGGAATGGCAATCCTAGGAGCGCTTCGGGTTACTCGGTATCGCCATCCCATGGGTGTGTTATCTGGGACGCCTAGTATGGCCTTTGGTGAGCTGGCAGGACTTGATAATGCGAGCGTGTGGTCGACACGATAGGTGGATGAGGGATTGGTGGGGGTCGCCGCGGCGATGCCTTGCTGAGCAACAGCGAACGATTACCACTGTGGGACATCATGGCTGCTAGATCGAGGACGACGAACGGTCCTTAGACGTGTGATTTGCTGCACGGTTAGCTAGGCAGGAAAGTCGAGAGGATGAGGAAAGTTGTGTGCCAGTGGCGTCTCCTGTACGGAGGCAAAGGTTGGAAAAAATGCACAGGGACAGGTATAGCGGCTACACGCCTTCGTTTCCTCCCTAATAGCCACCCGCGTTGTCAGTCCCTTTTCATACCCACATCCCATCCCACCATCCCATCCTCGTCCCTCGCTCCTCCCTCTCTATTCCACCATGCCAACATGCAGACGCAAGCGTGTCGTCCTCACAGAGCCATCCCAGGCCCTTCTCCAGGCCGCAAAGTCCCACCCGGACAAGGATGTTTATTATCTCCACCAAACAGGAGAGATCTTTGAGACCTACGAGTACGTTCTGCAGGCTAGACATCCCCGCTCTGGACTCACTATCCCTGTTCGACCCAGGGCATATGCAGCGAGGATGTCGTTCTATAGACTCAAACAATTCCAATGCGAGGTGACGGGCAAGAGTGGTCTCGACTACTTTCAGGCGCTCGAAAGCGAACAGCAAGAGGCACAGACGATGCACTCCAGGTTCCCCGAGCCACTAAAGCCTGCTGTACTCAAGGCCGTTCAATGGCGTACGTCGTCGTGCTTCCTTCCCGACTCCCCCTCGTCGGCTCACCATAATTACACAGAGGTTGTGGGCCGTCTGGATCATTTGGTGGAAGCTGTCTTTGACCGGTTCAAGGACCGCTACTTCCCAGACGAAAGTATGTCATGTTTTCTTCGCAATTATAGCCTCGGACTGACTCTCATCCTTAGAGGTCTTTGTGGATGTCCAAGGGGACAAGTAAGTACCTTCTGTAGGTCTGCGTCCCGACGTCTCAAGCCCTTTAGATTCTACGCAAGAGTTCTTCAAGTGTATCCACCAAGGCATGACCCTGACAGCACAGATGACACCCCTGAAAATCAAGCCTCATCATCCACCTTTCCACCACCTGCCACTCCCGACGAGAATGTACAGATACATAAGATCGGCGGTGACCTTAAGATTCCCGCCAAAGAGTCTGTGGCCCGAGATGACCCCCTCAGGTATTCCTACAAAGTTCAGATTCTCGACGAGCAGCACGACAGGAGCCACGAGAAGGGCAAGCTCTCGCTGAAGGAAAAGGTGAAATGGAGTGGTAGTTTGATGGATGTTCAATGTACGGCTATGAGGTGGGTATCGTTTGCCTTTACAAGCTATGCGTCAGTCTAACGTTTGACCAACAGTCGTGATCGCCTCGCATTCTCCAAGTCGATACTTCGGCGATTCATCCGTGATTGTGTCGACCGTGATGCTGCTGTGGCTTCTCCTTGGACCGTCAAGGAGGCCGTTGCCAAGCATTATGGTGTTGACTGTGTGATGCCAGAAGAAACTAGAAAAGGGGTCGAGAATATCAAACGCGGAGAAATCGACAAGCGGAAGAAGGCATGGGAGGACAAGGAGGGCCCACCTAACAAGAAGCAGAAGAAACTGACTGCAGCACAAGAAGAAAAGGGTGAGTGTCGTCTTTCCCCCAACTACGGTTCAATGACAGTCTCCAGTAAAAGTTCTCGCTGCCGCTACTGCGGAAAAACGAGAAAGAGAGGCTCGAGAGAAGGCTGAGAAACAGAAAGTGAAAGAGGAGACCGAACGACTAGCGGCTGACAAGAAAAAGAAGAAACCAATTCGTTACCCAACAGAAGATCTAGACGTTCGGCTCGCCGAGAAAGAGAAGAAAGCGGGCATCAAGGTAATGAAGCCAGTGCCGAGTCGAATCCTTCTTCCTTTCGGTGAAGACCAAAGTACGTTTGAGTCCTTCCTTATGGCTTGGAATTTTTTGGTCGTCTATGGGTACGCCAGCATCTCGGACTTTCTGTGTGCTAAACTCACGCATGGCGGTAGTCAACCTTTACATCTCTCTTCGTTTACTATGGATGAGTTCGAGCACGCACTTCGGCACGCCGTGATAGACACGCCTTGTATGATGCTTGCCGAAATACACTCGACGCTCATCTACAACTTGCGTACTGTGCCTTTCACCCGTCACAGTGCAGTTCTTTCATTGTTACGCTTGAAGGACACGCTTGAAGAAGACCACGAATTATTTGGTGTTACAGTTGATGACCTTACAATGGCCATGACTGAAGTTGGAAACAACTGGGAGCGCGTGCCGCTTAGGCATGTGGATATGAGGGAAGGTTGGGAAGATGCCTTGGTGGGATGTCTCAAAGATGTAAGTCTTTGCTGTTCCGCTTGGTTCGATTTTCATTGCCTCGCAGCACGCTACAATAGACAATTTGCCACGTCTTCGAGAGGTTCTTACAAGATTACTTTTTGCGCCTGAACCTAACCCGGAGCCGTCAACTTCTTCATCCAGTTCGCGGGTATCCAGTGCTGCGCCACAGATCCTATCTGTACCGTCCTCTCCTTCCGAGCGTTACCAAACCTTACCCCCTGAAGACCGCATTGCAATCCTGGCATTCATGTGCAATCTTGCTGTGACAAGCAAGGCTATTCACGCGCATATGGAAAGCTGCGAGGAACAACTAACAGCACTTCGCAAGGAAAAGATAGAGATTAATCGGACGAAGAAACAGTAGTAAGTACATCTCTGTTTCCCTCCAGTGAAACTAAATTCCTCTACAGTGCTGAAGAGATGAGCTCTCTTTCTGGTGAACCCGAAGTCAAACAGGAGCCTGCTACGAATGGTGTTGACGAGGTTGTACATGACTTGAGCGATTTGTCCGATGCACCTTCCGAGGATGGCTCAGAGACCGCATCCGCAACGAGCGGCCGTCAAAAGAGTTCCGCGCGCCAAAAAGATCTTCGTCACAAAGCACATGCGCAAGCGCACGCAAAACAGCGAGAGATCGCTCGGGCTAAAGTTGCCGCTGAAAAACAGGCACAAGCAGAGTACCGTAGACTAGACGAGGAAGTTAACAAGATCGAGCGACGGTTGGAAGGGATCGAACGAGAATTCCGCAAATTGCTGGGGGCCATCCGTGTCAAACCGATGGGGAAGGATCGATTCCACAATCGCATCTGGTGGTTTGATGGCCTTGGTTCAGCATCACTTCTGGGAAGCGGCGGCGTTGTGCAATACGGAGCTGGCAGGATATTCGTGCAGGGTCCAACTCAAATGGATCTGGAATTCATGACGAAGCGAGAGGATGGCATAGACGCCAGGAGGCAGGAGGAAGAAGGGGAGGGTGTGTTGGCCCCTGGTGAATGGGCGGTGTATACAGAGCCAGAAGAGGTATGTATAGAACTATCATGTTATATCACTTGTTACTGATATTCGTCTCCAGGTGGATGAGTTCCTGGCATGGCTGAATATAAAAGGCGTCCGAGAACTGGCACTGAAGAACGCTATGGCAAAGTGGTGGAACCACATCGTGCCAGGGATGCGTAAACGTATCTCGGTTTGTCTGGCGCTCCTTATCATCATTCAATGTAAACTGACACTGTCGTAGGACGTGAATGTCACTGCAAAACTACCAGAAGCACGTCGTTCCACTCGGGTCAAGCAAACAAGTGGCCAAGATATTTCACGCGATCCTTACATGATGTGGACTAACCGTCGAGCTGTAAACGCATCCTGATGCCATTTGTCACAAAATTGTTCATTGTAGGTAGCCCCTCTCTGTAGCAGCTCGGGTGGTCATCGGTGTACTTTCACAGGACATTATTCTCATACCAATCTCATAGATCGGTGCCACAATGCAGTGCATATTTATCTGTAGCTTGACTTCGACCAACGCGTATCAAAGATACCATGACACTCAGCAAGTGTAGTCCCGTTATTTCCAATCTCAAATTTAGTCTTAGATTATCCTCTGGTCCTACATGATGGTGATTGTAGAAGCCACAATCTAGGCAGATATGTTGTAGGCGTCCACTTTGTCGTCTACAGTTCGAAGTCTCGCACTGTCCTTTTTTAAACCAATGCGGCTTCAAACTTCCTGGCCAAGCGCCGCGTGACTGGCGGTGTCCCAATCATGTACCAGGCAATCATTGCCTCTGACGTGACTAGTGTTGTGGAAACACGCATGAGTATGCGACGGTTGGGAGAGTAAGTTGATTACTTTCGTGCTAAGCGCCAATACCAGACTCTCTTCGAGGTAGAATTACACATCACAACAGTATCAACTACAGAAAAGATGGGTCACTTTGCTAGTGCAGCATGTGTAATGACTTTTTGAAGTTCTGCAAAATCGTTAAATCGCACAAGAGTGCCAACTGGGTTGATGGGTACGCACGAGCCAATTTGACATTTTCTTGAATCACCACTGATTCTATCTGGTTATCCGGGTTGGCGGGAATGGAAACTGTTTTAGTTGATGTATCCAGGTTCCATCCTTGCTTTGCAATCCAAGCTTCCAACTCAGAACCTGGGGATTTCAGTCGCATTCATCATCGATTCAAACTTCGACGAACCTGATAGATCAACATATGTACCGAGTCTTTCGAGTCCGATCCGCGTGAAAGTCGCTTTCATTGCACGCGCAGCAACCTCCCGCACGGCATCTTCAAACCCTACGCATTCAATGATGTAATTTTCTCTCAGGGACTCGAGGTCATCGGAGTGGTAGAATGTCCAGAACGATGGAAAGCGGCATTGATGGAGAAGGTTGTAGAGGTTGGTAAGTAGTGGAAGAAGAACCGGAAGCGGTTCCGGTTCATCGGGGTTCGAGTTGACTGGCCGATCATCCAGTAGGGATATGCAGAGGTTAAAATCAGGGAACGGCTCTGCAGTCAATGCTTTCAGGAGGATGTTCACGACAACATCCGGGTTGAACAGGTCGGGATTAAATTGGTAGCTGTGTCAAGTACGGTGAATGCTGAGGAAGTGAGAGAAACTAAAGATACATACAGTTTGAGGATGGCGAGATTGGAAAGGCAGTCGTACTCGTCGCTCCGGATCTGATGGTAGAGATAGTCCTCGAGAATGCCAATGTTGGACGGATTGTAACGGTCTGCAAGGGCATGATTGGTCAGGTTGCACAATATTGTAGATGCATTTCACGCACCTACTCCCGATACTAGGTTTTCAATAAGCTCGGTTCGTGTGGACGGAGCAAGCCACTCCGCTGTAGCTGATGCCATTCAGGCTTTTTTCGTGGTCGTTGTAAGGCTAAAAGGTTCGGAGACCCCAAACACCGCCGTATACAGAGAAAGCCCCCCCGTATGTTCTACGTCGACTTCAATTCCGATCGTTTCATCCTCGTGAAGACTACACAATACAATGGACAGTGGGGGTCATGAACTACCCCCAGCCTCAATTAAAAGTGAACATCCTGGGTCACACTGTGCGAGTGACCACGACATGTCGGAGGCTCCCCCTGTCGATGGTATTCCCCAAGAACAAACTATACAGATCGGCACATCCTATCGAGCCAAGTATGTCCTCAGCGGGCACACCATGGCCATATCATCTGTCAAGTTCAACCCTACTGGTAGTGTGCTTGCATCCGCTGGTACGTGTACCCCCCGTCAACCGTTGGACCCTCCGTGACGTGTTATCAACGAAAGTAAGGTGCCGACAAGCTGATAAAAGTATGGGATGTGTATACTGGTGAAATTCTAAAGACATTATCGGGTCATCAAGAAGGCGTGAACGATATTGCATGGTCGAGCGATGGAGAGTTTCTGGCCTCTGCCTCTGACGACAAGACCGTCATTCTTTGGAGCGTGGAACAAGTAAGGCTCTCTTTGTTCACATATTTTCACGGTTCAATGCCCTCTGTTAGAGTGATGTTGTGAAAACGTTGCATGGTCACACAAACTTCGTTTTTTGTGTCAACTTCAATCCGAGAGCAAATCTCCTAGTATCGGGGGGATACGACGAGACAGTACGGGTTTGGGATGTAGCGAGAGGTATGTTCAACCTCTGCATGACTTAGTTTGTGTGACAAATTATCGTGCAGGCAAGTCATTGAAAGTCTTGCCAGCCCACTCAGATCCCGTGACTTCCGTGGGCTTCAGTCATGATGGCACGCTTATCGTCTCGTGTGCTATGGATGGACTAATGTGAGTTTCGATGTGACTACTTACATACACCCCTCTTGAATCTGAATGCAGTCGAATATGGGATGCGGACTCAGGCCAATGTCTCAAAACGCTGGTTGATGATGATAACCCAATATGGTTCGTTGACTTTACTACCTCTGGACACATTGTGGATACTATGACCTTTACAAACAGTTCGCATGTTGAGTTCTCCCCAAATTCCAAATTCATCCTTGCCGCCACACAGGACTCAACGATCCGGCTGTGGAATTACCACAACTCTCGGTGTGTAAAGACATATAAAGGGCATGCCAATCGCACGTTTTGCATTTTTACATGCTTCAGCACGAAAAAAGGGCACTACATCGTGAGTGGTAGTGAAGACTGTAAAATCTACCTGTGGGACCTGCAGAGCCGCGAAGTCGTACAAGTGTTGGAAGGGCACCGAGGTGTGTACTATTTAACTGGTCGTAATCTCGTTGTCATACCTTGGCAGATACTGTATTGGCTGTAGCTGTAAGTACATCCAATCCTTCTCTTCAGAGAGAGGGTTGAGTGTCGAGGTTCAGACTCATCCAGATTGTGCAATTATCGCTTCTGCGTCGATGGAAAAGGATCCGACGATTCGACTGTGGTTTGATGACACGTGATTTTGCGGTACAATATTACCTAATGCTATGTATATCATTTCAATCCCCGCTATCTTATATAAATCGTCGATTGCGTGGCACCTCATCATCCTGTTCTCCCCTTGCTACGAAGGCACCACGTAAGTTGAGTACGCTCCAAAGGTGCAATATCTAACTTTGTGCCCCTAGAATGCAGATCTTTGTTAAGACCCTCACTGGAAAGACCATCACCCTCGAGGTGGAGTCTTCTGACACAATCGATAACGTCAAGGCCAAGATTCAAGACAAGGAAGGGTGGGTACCATTATTCGTACAAGGAAGGCAACACTAATGTGCTGCACGCAGTATTCCTCCGGATCAGCAGCGTCTCATCTTTGCCGGAAAGCAACTCGAAGATGGCCGCACTCTTTCGGATTACAACATCCAGAAAGAGTCGACTCTTCACCTTGTGCTGCGTCTCCGTGGTGGGATGCAGATTTTTGTCAAAACCCTCACTGGCAAGACGATCACCCTCGAGGTCGAGTCGTCGGACACCATTGACAACGTAAAGGCAAAGATCCAAGACAAAGAAGGCATCCCCCCTGACCAACAACGCCTCATCTTCGCTGGCAAGCAGCTCGAAGATGGTCGTACCCTCTCGGACTATAACATCCAGAAGGAGTCTACTCTCCATCTTGTTCTTCGTCTACGTGGTGGCATGCAGATTTTCGTGAAGACGCTCACTGGGAAGACTATCACTCTTGAGGTCGAGTCTTCGGACACTATCGATAACGTCAAGGCGAAGATTCAAGATAAGGAGGGCATTCCCCCGGACCAGCAACGCCTGATCTTTGCCGGTAAACAATTGGAGGATGGTCGTACTCTTTCGGACTATAACATTCAGAAGGAGTCTACCCTTCACCTTGGTACGAATTCTTTCAACTCAAGTCTTGCCTCCGCTGACATCCTTGTAGTCCTTCGGCTGCGTGGTGGGATGCAAATCTTTGTTAAGACACTGACCGGCAAAACTATCACATTGGAAGTTGAGTCTTCTGATACGATCGACAATGTGAAAGCCAAGATCCAAGACAAGGAAGGCATCCCACCTGACCAACAGCGTCTCATTTTTGCTGGCAAGCAACTTGAGGATGGACGTACTCTTTCTGATTATAACATCCAGAAGGAAAGCACTCTTCACCTCGTTCTTCGTCTCCGCGGTGGTCTTTGAGTGTCTAGTGCCGAATCCTTGGTTCTGACTATACATTTATTTTCATTCCTCGCCACATTGTCTCAGTGTATGATAATTACTATTGTCTATCCCCTGTACAGCTCCGGTCCATTTCAATGACATGAACTTTGGTACTGCTTCGTTAAGTTGAAGTCCGGTCTTGCGATGTTCAGTTTGGATTGAGATCTTGATGGACCTGAGGTCACGTTTGGACTTTACATGGGGTACTGCCCTTGCAACTCTCTCCATCACCAGTCTCCAACATGCCCAATTTTTATGTAAAGTGATGCCATTTGGCCTGCTGGCCTGCAAACGATCGACACATGTCGCAGAAGTGCCAGCCCGAAAATCGCTATCTTGCATTACCTGTTTCGGCCCCGATTCATTCGACTTTCGTCCCCAAACTTCTCCAACTTCCAAGTGAATTTCACCATCGATTTTGCTTATGTATTTCTTTGCTTACCGTTGATCATGCTCATGGCCGATAGCTGGGTTAATAGTCCCAACTTAAGTTTCAAAGCAGACAAATGAATGTGACAGTGCTATGTCCCTTGCTTGGAACGTCTCTTCGCGTTTATGTTTGTGATGTCGCTACTGGCAAAATCGAGTCACCTTCACTAGTCCATGACTGGTTATATTCTACCACAATTTTCTTGGAAGGGCTTGGAGAGAGCATAGTCGTCACGTAGTATGATAAGGGGCACTACGGGTGATGTTTCACAGCATACGTATGAGATGAAAGTGGTGAATGAGAGTTGGAGTGGTTGCTAACCTTTTACTATACACACCGATTCGTTTGAGACGCGATGGAATGCAATATCAAGTACGCAAGGAATACACCGAGTGCGTGAAAGGGATTGAATGCATGCACTACCACACGCCACGTAGGTGGACACATATTCTAGCGTATGCGAGTAGATATAGTACCTGGTGCGATGGACTTGCCTGCATGGGTGCAGGCCTTGGGCTGAATATTGATATTGAACAACCACGGTGTTGGTGTTGTGGGCGCAAAGACCTCTCATTCGGCTTCTCCATGTCGGATAGCATCAGGCGAATGAGAGCCATGATCTGAGCTACCCTGGATATTCGAGAATATGACGAATGGCAGCATTTCTAATGGGAATTGAATTAGATCCACTTGCCCACGACCTGAGAACCTACCTGTTTTTAAAACGTGTCACTAATGTCTGAGGATTTTGCGCATATGCTTGAGACGATTCCAAACTGGCACTGCTGTCGAGGTTGAGGTACTTCGGACGCACAAGAAGTTATCCAACATACTGGTCTTCCGACGTAGACATCACTTGCAGAACATAAATGTTACCGTTCCTATTAGCGTCCTCCTCATCTGTGCCAGCTCCTGGTGCTGGTAGAACTTTGACACCGGAAACGGCGAGTTGGCCGGAAGTGCTCCTGATTATGGGGTTGGAGATGTTCTCTGGGTCATGGTAAAGGACAAGGACGTGCTCGTCGGGATGACGAGGGAGTAGTGCTAGTGGTGAGTCGTCTGCATAGTGGTACTCCACGTCTGCATGGGCGAGCGCACTGGGACTTTGGGCAGTTACACCGTGCTGTAGCCTGTTATGGGATACGAGAAGATAATATGGAGGCGACACTGAGGTCATAAGTCGCTGTCGGCACTGGCCTGCCTACGAACAGCGTGCTGCGTTTTTGGTCCGGCAGTCGACTCGATGGCGGCCGAGTCACGACTTCAACTTGCTGACTCGGACGGCCTCTATTTGGAGTCCATGATTAGTTGATCCATACACCTTCCAGTCGACTACAACAGCACCAGCCTTCCCTGTACTAGTCACACTAGAGCAATTTGACACGAAATGTGGCATGGATTAACTCATTGAAGATAAACACAAGGTGAATCCTGACATGTATTGCAGTGGTTCATCCTTCCGTGATCAGAGAGAACATTCGCAAATCAGAGATAGATAGATATATAAGAACGTCTAAACCATTTTTCATATGACAGGAGTCATTCCAGCTACCTGTGCTGGCAGAAATTTTGAAGAGTTGTACTAATCAAGACGATATTGTATGTATGACTGTTGCGAGGAATACTGGTCAATGAAGGATCCTGCGCACCACCACGAGCGCAAGGTCCTTCACGCTGTTAGACGAAAGTAAATGGTGGCTAAAGAAAGTCGACCTACTATCACTGCCTCAGTCAAGCTGATCCGTCGCTTCCTTCTGACACGATGGTGAGGTTTCCCAGAATTGAGGGCAGCACCTATCGCGCCTGCTTCATCCTGTTCATATATAGTCGGCTGCGCATATAGTTCCTTGATAAAATTGACAAGGCTAGAGATAATATCTCACTAGAGCGCTAGCGCCAGCAAAATGCTCCTTTGCTTTTCTGGCTCCCGAAATTCGGTCGTCGACAGTTCTCTGCATCAAATGTTCACAGTTGTCTCGTGCTCTGTGTCGACATCAGATGTTGGCGTACCATGAGACTATCGTCAACAAAGCGAGAGCTCGGAGGGTGCAGTCCCGAATCGCGAAAGGTGCTTCGTGGGTAAAGACTGTTACGCGTATTTGATAGTTCCTGGGAAAGAACGAGAGAGAACGAAGGGAATGGAACGTTTCGAGTACGCATTGGAGAAACGGGTTAAAAAGACTACAGGACGAGGGTGGAGAAAAAGAACGAGAAAAGCAAGAAATGGAGGAGGGATCTGGACCCTATCCTCATTCAGGGTTGTTTCCAATGAATTGGGACGCGATCGAAGCAGTTGAGTCAGTTTGCATCCACGGATCCATTAACAAATATTGTTGTGAGTGATCAACCCAGGGTCTACTCGCAACCCCAACTAAACGCCAGTTCGTCCTGGTTTCGAGGCCCCATGACACGACGAGAACGAGAACGGGTACAACTGCATTGCCAGTGACTCAGTTTCGGTTGGCCGCTACACGTACGTCCGTGACAAACAAACTGAATAAAACGATGACATGGTCAGCAGCGGTGTTATTCGCAGAGTAGCAGAACGCAAATGTACGAAGAAAAACAATGCATAGCACAGTAGCAATTCACTGATATGCTGTTCGCCGTCTAACCTAGCCTCTCCAGAAATCGCCTGGCTGGACATTGTCTGCAGGCGTCAGGCGTGACACGGGCATGTCACAGTCACAGTCACGGGTGGCGCAGATACGAGGCGAGTCACCAAATCCAATTCACAAGCTCAGCAGCTCGACATTTATGCGTCCCCCCAAGCTTTAACATCCACAGACAAAAGATATACGTGGTCACCAAGATATGACGGGTTTAGTGGTGTCCCCCCACCCCAACCACGGCCCATCAACGTATCCAAAACCGAGATGAATGCGCAAGAAAAAACAAGATGTGCTTCAAGAGACGACGAATGACTCACGAATTCTGTCTTGCATAGAACATCGTGTGACCTGAATGTGTCGCGCGTGAGGCAAGTTCGTATGGGACGATTGTCGCTCCATGCCCGGAAATCTCTCTTCAAGTATTTGCACCACAGTGAAAATTGATGGTAGGGCTTCAAGACGTCGGCGCGCAAAATGCATCTCCCGTGGCCAGTTATCCTGCCCATGCAAGATGCGCTTGCCCTTTGGACCGAAGAACGTTGTGAGCGGACTGGTACGCCAAATCCCAAGTGTTTGATGTATCGAAAATACCCCTTGGATGGGACGTGCAAGTACAAGAGATGTCACTGGACAGTGAAGCAACCGTTATCGACATGAGAACGGCAGCAAGAACAAGGGACCCAAGACTGTGAAGCAAGTGCTGCCCCTCCCCATAGGAATATTCTGGCTGGCCGTCCACAAAAATCGAAGAAACGAAGAGACGGCGAGGTCAGTGGAACTGGAAGCGTGTTGAGTGTGGCAGTCACAAAGCAAAATTAAAATTGCACACATTCTTGCCAGATTTTTTTCCGCTCGACTCTCAGCCCAGCCGTCATCCTCCCTTAACTCACTCCTCGCCGCCTGAACAGGCGCAAGAAAAATCCACGATGTCAAATTCAACCGAACGGCGAACGGTGTCCTAACGCTTTTATTCTGATTATATCTGATTCATCTCTGCCTTAAGCCCAGCACTTACGCAGCACACAACCGGTTTCGAGATTGCGCTCGCACTAGTTCCTCGGCAGCCAGCTGGAGACTTCTCTGTGCTCGCAATCATTACTCGAAAAGCAACTAGTTACTGTTGAAACCATCGATGTCGGTAATTCATCGGAGGTGCCACAGAAGTTGCCATCCATAGTGTTCGACACACTTCATGGTTCAACTAGCTGCCGATTTTACAAGTCGACATGAGGACTTGTCTCCAACTCCAAGGCTTGCATTCACCCCCACACCCTTCCAGGCCAGACCATCTACTAGGTACTTGTATGGTAGATTTTATGTTTTTTGACCGTCGGAGTCGCTCAGCAGTCCCTTCAGGTGTCCTCTAAAATCTCCTATCCAGGTTAACCTGCATGTCCCAAGTTCGCTGTTCATTTATAATGTTTCCGAGTATTCCTTGCTCACACCACTACTGAAGATGCTATCGGAGCTGAATAGCCTTTGGTTGAGTTCTGTATGCCTTGCCGAAGGAGTCGATTCGTCTACTTAAAAATACAAATTTATCTGCACTCCTTGCTTTACCCGCCTTTTACTTACCGGTAATTTGTAGGTGTAGTAGTCGTGTTGTAGCTTTAGAGAAATTCAATTTAGTGTCCAAGTTGTCTGCGACTGATACTATTACTGTAAGAATGATAACAATTGTGTAGATTCCTCATGTGGAGACTGTCATCACGCGCATTGTTCTGGATCTCAGAGGCGAGTTATATCGTCCTAGTACTCATTACGGGATGCTTCTTCGCCATTTCGCTGGTCGTCCTACTTTCACAGGCAGTCAGGACGGCACCAAATAGGTCCTGGACGAATAACTGGAATGCAGTTTGCATTGGTGCGACCTATGTCTTTGTGGTCAGCATCAGTCCATTTCTTGACCTCATACACCCAACTGACGTTGTCACCTGCTAGTTTTTAGTTTCCATAGCGCTCTGTATAAGACGCAGAGTCGCAATTCGAAGAAGACTGCAGCGGATATCCAAGGCATACTGTTCGATCGACCAGAGTCATGCTCCCAAGGCAAGATTGCTAGCATGAATACCCAGACGTCATGCTCACGTCTTCAACAGCAAGTTCAGGAGTATATTTCGCAAGAGTTTTCCAGGGCTTGTTTGGTGTCATACGAGTGTCAGCCACGGGAAAGTGTACATCCAGGGTGGGGTAAACCAGGTAAGGGGTTTGTAGTGATGCTGCTGCTCCAAGTTACTGAACCGGCTGGTGTTAGGTACCGAGCACTATGGCATTCGTTTTCGACGCGCGCTATTGGATACCATCGCTGATATCGGTGGGTTCTACGTTGTGATTTTGAGACTCATCCTTACCCGACGAAGACGCGAAGGCACATTTGGTTATCCCTAGCCATCCACCATTGAAACCGCACGCTCGCATGTTACACCATTTCCGGTTCATTCTTCCGCTCTTACCAAAGGATGAGGATGGACTCACACCTCTGCACTACTACGACTCCGCGATACAGTTGGCGCGTACTTCTAATAGAGAACCAACTGAGGGAGAATTCCTCATCGGTCTGCAGGCAGCCAATGAAATCAAGAGAATGTAGGTCGGCTCGTTGACGTTACTTTGTGCAATTTGATGTCCTTTTGACAGCCTGAATGAATGCCGGATAGAAATGCTGGAGGAATCGAGCGTCCGATTGACTACCCCTGTACCTCAACACTAAGATTGATGAAATGTGACACTCTTCTTCCATCATCTACAAAACTAAGCATCGTGATGGCCAGCCATTCTGACGCTTAGTTGGATTATGCCGCACACACCCTCAGCCGACTTGTCTCACTCAATCAGAGAGCTCACCGGAGTATTCAATAGTGCAGCGTAACCGGGGGAATCTCTCGGAGTATGGCCTCAAGTTTACGCATCAGCACATCCTCCACTATATATGGGTCTCCAAAATAAATCAGCATCGTGTATTCGTCGTCGTCGTCGTCGTCATCATCATCACACTGGTCAAAATTTTCAGTTGCGTGAAGGTTGCAAATACATGGATCCGGGAGGTCAAATTTTCCACCATCCTGGCCTTGTCCACAACGGATCACCTGTCCATCGCGAACCTTTTCGTAGGAGGTGGTAAAAATATTTCCAATGTGAAAGTTTGAACTTCAAAGGTGACAAAGGGTCAACCAACTACCAGAGAATGTTTCTTCAATCCCCCATGCCAGAGAGTGGTCTGTCTTGTCACACATTGGTCTGGAAATTACATAAAGGCAATCTACTTGTTGAGGAATAAATGCTTCAATGGCTGCATATGTACTAGTACACATCTGAGAAAATGCGAAAAACAGCATAAGTGAATGAAGTATCGGTAGTATGGAATGATATGAGTGCATCAGGGCATTGCATGCACCATCAAACAGAGCCTTTGAAAGCTTGTGAAGCAAGCAATGAGGATCATCACACCTCAGCACCTTTCACACATTTGTGTAGCAGGTACAGTCAATAGTAGGCAGTGGAAAAACACAAGCTAAGCTTTCAAAGCCAACCGACACTGGTGGGTAGTACTTAGTGGCTTTGTCTAGCAATCCATGACGTGCTCACCAGTGTTTGGTGTCGGATCTGTGGTCTGAGGTGTCCGGAGAGCTGAAACTTACATGCAATCACCAATTAAGTCAGGGAGTGATCAGTGAGGTGCTTGACTTCAATCGGGAGTCTGAGTCTGTTCCCTCAGTTCTATGTGGACTTCAACTTTCGCCCACAAATCCCGCTTAAAATAACTATTCTCTACTGCTTCACCTGAGAACCAAGCTTTAATAAGTTCGCCATAACTCACAAACAATGTGTTTGACAGAGGGAAACCGGTAGATTTCTACACCTCTTCAACAGTCATAGCTTCTGCATGGCATTAGTAATCATAGCATGGAGAACATGATGCACTAGGTTTCATATCAAGTTTTCAGTTGAAAGTTGCTGAGCAAATCCCGAAAGTAGAGGTCCTCCATTCTGTCTAATAAGGCTAAGGTGAAAGGAGCGAGAGACATGTGAAGTGAATCTCGGGCGTCTCCAGGCGCCTCCTTCGGTTCGCACGAAAAGGAGCAAAATTTGAAATTGACCTGGACCTTTGGATTGGCATTCAGATACTCGGGCCAGGATTGAAATTATTCTATACGAATTCGTTCACTAGCGTTCTATGACAGGGACGTGGAGAAACACATAACATCTAAACAGCGTCAACCCCTCCGAATCAGAAAACAAAGACCTTGGCAACGTTGGTCAGCAGACTCATGTAATGTCCAGAGGGAATCGTTACCTGGTCCTCGAGCTTGCTGACCGTGCGTGGTGCAGGGAAGTTAAGTTCAGCAAGATGCTTCCTAAAAGGGATGAGACCTGCGCTGTATATAAAAAAGGAACTACATACTTCATGGCAGTCATCATTGGTGGTGGGCCTAAGTGGTATTCATGAGTCCGACTGAAACCACGACACAGGTAAACACATACCACACATCAAGAGCTTGATATCGTCGGCAGTGTGAGGCAAGCATTTATCAATCTGTTCTTTGGTGACAAACCCAACACCGCCTGCCCAGCCTTGTGGGGCGTTGTTGAGGACATAGTATACCGAGAAGCGGTGGGGATGTGCAGCGACGAGGTCATCCAGCTCCTTTTTAAGAAGGATATCTTCTATGTTAACGTTGGCATAGATGAGGCTCAAGCGAGTATTGTCCGCAGGGTTCTTCAATGCAGCACGAATGATTTGCAGCATGGGCGTAATACCAGTGCCACCGGCAATCATTCCGATTTCGCGCGCCAGGGAAGGGCTGTACTTGAAAAAGCCCTTGGGGCCCCGAATTCGAGCCTTGTCACCGATTTTCAGGAGAGAAACGTAACGAGAGATGTTACCCTTCTCGTATGACTGGGCATCTTCATCAGGGTATGAAATAGGACGTGATGAAAAGGTGACATGCCTTGATCAAAAGGTCAAAGTGGCCTAGGTCGTCGTCACTGCTAGTGGGAGTATAGCTGCGAACGATCTCTTTTCCATTAATTTCCGCAGAAATGGAGATGTGTTGACCGATGGGCAGACCAAGAACGTCGTCCTGACGGGGGAGAGCAAAACGGTAGCTAAGCAGCTATGTTAGTTGTTTGGAGGAGAAGGGGATGAAAATAGTGGGCACATGGCGGTATTGGGTGACACGACGAGCTTTTTTGCCAAGGTGAATTCTTGCCAAAGTTTGGGGTCAAGGACCGGCTTCCGTTCTATACGGGGTGTTGATGGAGGGCGAGAGATGAATGAGATGCGGAACTTACTGGAGGAAATAAATTTGAAGTAGATGAAAGCGCTGCTGGCGATGGTGAGTGCCAGGGCGATTAGTTGGGTATATTCCGGGTTGAAGGCCATAGTAGTGTTGGGCTTGGGCGTGGTATTGTCGTGCGGTTCGAGACCAATGAGGACCAATCTCGAGATGTCGTAGCCAGTCTCCTTGAGTTTGGCGTTGAGCACACGCGAGCCCAAGAACAGGGTCGAAAAGGTGACGAGGAAAGAGAGGAGGAAGAGGCAATGTTGAGACATGTATGGGCGCTTGTTTCTGCAGTCGCCATGGCAGTTCAAATCTCCTCTGCCTCCTCCTCCTCGTCCTTGTCGCTCAAGCCCAACGCTGGTCGTGGCAAAATTCATATCCAATCGATGAAAGACGAGGTCCAGGTCTCCATGCCACGCAAAAGATGTCCTCCCACAGCCCTCCGCATCCACACTCCCCAACATAATATTAACCCCCTCGTACTCGACGACACATCCTCACACTCAACCCTGTCCTCCCCTACTGCCTCTGACCTCCCCGCGACTCCCTTGCACCCTCTACAAAAGCCTCGCTCGCTACGCAACATGAAAAAACTGTCCATAAACCTCCCCTCCGCAGATTCATCCACCAACTCCCTCCTCTCCCCGCTCTCTCCTCCTCCGAGCGTCCTGGACTCTCAGCCCTTCTTCCCCGCCCCGCGGCCCAGGCGTCCATCCATCCTATCCCTTCCCAGCAATGCGACGACGTCCGCTTTCCACAGAAGGGATGAAGATGGCTCCCCAACCATCCCCTATCTTGACGGCCCTATACAGATTCTTCCCGGCGTCTGGCTCGGTTCCGAAGACAATGCTCGTGATTGGCCTGGCCTCATTCAGCGCCGTATCAAGGCCATCCTCAACGTCGCGAAGGAAGTCACTTCCCCATTCGACTTAGCTCCCCAGCCTCTCCGCCAATCCGCATCCACCCCGAACCTTGCTTCTAGCACAAGAGATCCACAGTCAACCTATTACCCCCCACATCTTCCGTCCGGTCGTCCCGGGATGCATTACCTCAAACTCCAGTGGTCTCACGGCGAAAAGCACCTGGTCGATGACGGCTTTCCCACCGCCATGGCTTTCGTCGACGCAGCCCTTGCTCGCAACGAGGGTATCCTAATACAGTATGTAGCTCGTCCATGCCATCCCCCCTGTCTTACTGTCCATTTTAGTTGTCAATGTGGCATATCTCGCTCAGCAACTTTAGTCATCGCGATCGTAATGCGTGCTGCTGCTACACGTTCCCCTCTCGTGCCACCACAAGTATGGGAGCTCAAAGGTATGCAAGCCGCTTACTCGTTTGTGAAGGAGAAGAGTAGGCATGTGGGACCCAACATGTCGTAAGCAAGCATGTTTCTGCAACACATGCCTAATTTCCAACCTCCTTTCACAGCCTTATCTATCAACTATTCGATTACGAAAAGACCCTTCAAGGTGGAAACACCTCCCCTGCACAATCAGATAAATCTTCATCGATCAGTGAGGAGGAAAGGGAATGGAGTCGCCGCCGAGATGCTTTCGCAGCTGAAGGCTGTGATGATCGGGATAGCGAGACCATTCAACAGGAGGCAAAGGATCTCGATCGTGCAATGGAGGAACGCATCGCGCGTAAGCCATCAACTTCTTCGATCTCATCAGGGTTATGCATGGGCTCAGCACGGAGAAACCGTTATGTACGCAAGCGGACTGGTTCCGTCGCAAGCGTACATAGCACCATGGGGAGTATTCTAAGCGAAAATTTGGTCGAGGCCGATGAAGAGGCAGATCTATTAGGAGTGGGTGGAGGTTTTGACGACACGATGGAGCCGCGCCGGAGTCCGTCTTTCTCCAGTGAATCTCCTGGTTCTCCAAGCGAGTCCGATGCACGGTCTCCGCTAACATCAAATACTTCTCCAGATCGCCCACTACCTGTTCGCAGACATCTTACTTCTGCTCCCTCCGCTCCCCCAACGAAGCTTTCATTCCACGTTACACGGCTATCTTTGTCTCGTCCATTCGTCAAGACTGCCCCAGGAAAAACTAAGCGACGTCCACCTCCCCTTGGTGTGTTACCTCCCGTTCCTCCCTCACCCGTTACACCTGTCGCTGTCCAGGACAACGATTCATCTGGTCGACCTCCGCGCACACAAACATCTCGGAGGCGTGTGCCTTCCGCCCTCAAACTTCGTGGTCCTCTGAGTCAAATCGTTTTTCCCTCACAGTCGACACCATCCCGACCTTCTGTATCTGCGACACCCTCACAAACATTGTTCGTTTTTCCGCCATCTCCCACAATCGCGACCGCAATGCGTACACCATCCACTATGACTGTTACATCCAACGTGCATACCAATGCATTCCCGTTTCCATCACAAGCTACGCCCCGCGTGGCAACCAGCTCCTCAAAAGGTCGCACCAAATCATTCATAGGAATTGGCGCGTCCGTCGCCCCCACCACAGCATACTCACGAGTCGATGCACGAGGCTGGGTTGGCCTGGAATAAGGATCAACGGGCGGCTGTGGTGTGCCAACTGTAACACGTTAATAGAACTGATATGACGAGAAGAGGTTGTGGTTGCCAGTCGCCGCTGTTGTGTGTAGTAGCCTTTCATCTGCCATTTCATGTGCTGGACTTGATATTCACTGCTAGTTTGTAATACCTCGTACAGCGTTCGATTGCAAGCATTTGCACTCTTTGTAACAGTAGTACCCACACTTCGCCTTTCTTGCCCCTGTCTTCCTTGTCAGTGCCAAAAAGAAAAATTGCCAACTAGACTCTGGGCCAGTCTATCCAAAGACTTTGCCAATGCTGTTTCTAACAACGCCTGACAAAATCCGTCCACCAAAGCCACCCACGTTCCATCCTGTTCCAGCTACAGTATTTGCCCAGCGTTGCTTAGCATCTCTATCACTGAACAATGGCTTATTAACATGGGAAGAGACAGAAATCATTGACCTTACGCATAAGTGAACCCCACTGCATTTGTGATATTGAACACCAGTGCAAGAATCACGATCGGTAAGAATCTAGAGATATGAATGACGAAGTGCACCGTTCATCCCGGGGACTTACGATAGATTGAACCGTACGATGGATATCACGAACAGCAATAGCCAGCACAGGGGAAAGGCGTAAATTGCAATCTAAAAGAGCATACGCAAACAGATGCCAGTTGGTTGTGCTGCACGGTGTTTTAATAGCGTGAAAGCGCACCCAAAACATCCTGTTTGACGGGATCGACATTAGTACCCTAACTGACAGGGTCCAAATACCCACTTTGAGTCCACAGGGTTTGCGGGACGAGAAGGCTGGCAGCCATTGGAGCGGTGAGCACAAGGGTCCGGAGATCACGTAAAAAACGGAGTAGACCCACATCTCTGCTCTCAAAGACCCAATAGCTTTCACCGTCTTCGTCAATCTTAGGTTTCATTTGTGAGTGGGCCAGAAGGGCTACCACTGAACGTACCTGATTCCAGAACCGCAGCCCTACTAGTCTACGGCCAGCAACGTTCTTAAGTAATTATCAGGGAAATGAAATGGGTGAGGATCCATGCGTGCACCCACCCTGCAGTTCCAGAAATCCATGGCGAGGAGCACGACGACGACGACTGTCTGTGTGCAGGTATTCAAGACGGTCTGTTGCACGGTAACACCCAAGCACCACGTACAGATAACACATAATTGTCGGTGAAGAGACCACAAAGAATATAAACCGCTATGGCCGCCACCCGGAAGACATACAAGCAGAACAGGACGGCAGGGTGTGCAGACTGCAGTGCGTATTAGGAGGGCCGTCGAACACGACGATCAAAAATAAGTCTCAGCTTGTCTCAGAATACCAACAATGGCTGGTTAATGTGCGTGAGCTGCATGCCAGGGTCAAACTACGAGGACGCGGTACCTGATTCCGCGTCATTAGGGTTTGAGGCCATTGCGTTGGTTGCGGGGCTCTGTGCATGTTGAGAAGAAGCGTCTGGCTTCCTCTCGGTGGACAGCTCGTCCGGCTCGATAGTCTGCAGCAGGGGCGTCTGGGTGCTCATATGGCTGAAGGGCAAGGACAGATCCTGTCACGTGGTATCTGTACGCGTTGTGATGAGCCTCGACGAACGGGCCACTCTCCTTCATCATGCAACCCCCCATCCAACGGAAGGGCCCTTGCCTCCCATACTTCCTGCCGTTTCCCGCTTGAAAGACACCATTCATACTCAAAATGGTCCTCCCGAGCTCGACACGTCTCTCGGCGAACAACAACGGACAGCTTTTCTGATCCTCGTCTACTTGCACCTGTACCGATCTCTGCTTACCCCCATCATCCCAGGCCAGGATATTAGGGTGGTATGGACCTCGGCCGTAGCTTCTACAAACAAAGCGAACGAGACAGAGACACGATTACTGGAAGTATGGACTACCTACCTAGACACCCAAAGTCCATCCTTATCCGAAGTTCAGTCTCTTCTGTGGTCCGAGTTCCCCTTGGAACATGGCTCAACTCGATACACGAAAGGTATGTTGGCAACTTCCACGAGCAACGAGTTGCACGGTGTATACAACCTGTGCTAGTGATCGACTGCTTGTACTCCGAACACATCCCACCAGCGTTTTTGGTTCATCCAGTCATTCAAACCACCATGATGGCTACTTGGAAGGTCGGGCTCCGTTACCGAGATGATGGCGAAAGGTATCACATGTGGCAACGGTTCGATGCTTTGACTTCACCGAGGTGAGAACATCTGGTCATGCCAGGTGAATCGTCAGTCGTCTCATCCAGAAATACAAAATCATGCAGGGTGATGCACTTCCTCCACTTGCTGGGCCATCTACTTTTTGTTGGCACCCTAGCTCATTACTTGCTCTACCCACCACCATTCATTGTCTTCTTTGACTATCCAAGGTACACGTCCCGTGAGATTTTCCTTGTTGTAATGGCAGCCTCCTCCCTGTTTGCGCCATGGACACTGCATTCTTTATCGTACATCCAGGTTTTCCTTGCGTTTGTCCTCACATTACCCTCAGAGCCGCTTCCGGGATGGCTTGCCTTCACCTTCTTGCATATTGCCCTCATGGTTCACATGGTATCCCTTCATCTCCCCCATCCCCCTAGCATTGCGTATCTCCTGTATCCCAGTACAGGCGTCTCGCTTTCTTCGTTGTTAATGCAATGTGCGATACGGTTTTTGTTACCTATCATAGCACTCTTCCTGCCTGCTGTGTTCTTTACCACTTATCTGGCTTCTGCATCGCTCGCTGACTCTCCACTATACCACTTTTCCGTCATCAATTTGGTCCCAACGGATACACGGACATCATTTCTCCTCCTCTTCCTCCTCGTAGTTTTCGCTTTTATTTTCTCGGTTATTTCGAGCTTCTCTACAGCGGACATGTCTTTTGCGACATCAGCTGAGCCTTGGGACCGATATACGCCCGTGGTGGGGCGACCAGCCAGGAGAATGTTCTACCATGCAGTCGCCCGTTACACTGGCTATGTTTTCTTCCCACCGTTCAATGTTTTGCTACTAATAGTCATCATTCCTTCATTCTTTCGCTTCTCACTTGGATACCGGGGTTCTCATGCATTCAAAGAGGTGAAGGTATTCATGTGGAGACTGAGTGTAGGGGTCCTTGGGGCTGCTGTAGGAGGGATTTGGCTGTGGGGGTTAATCTGATCTTTCATGTGATAATTCCCAATCGAGAGTCGGTCAACAGTTGCTCTTTGTGACGCTGTTTCTGAAGTACCCTATGACCAAACGTAAAGCAAGCGGCGCACATGGAGCACCCACGAAGAGGGGTCGGACTCGAAGCAACATGGTTCCAGCCTTTGGAGCTGCAAGTGAGGATGACCTTTTAACAGCGGAACCAAGGCAAATACCTTCGGCTTCCGCGCTGTCTGTTCGTCCTCTGACCTGGGGAGATGCAATTCCTATGTTAACTTCGCTGGCTACGCGCCGATTTGTGGAAAATGTGCTCGCCTTATCTTCTGATGAACGGCTCTGGACATATGTCAGATTATGGCTGAAACGCCTCCCCGACTTGTTGGTGCCAAAACTATTCAACATGCTGCAAGACTCTTGTCCAAACATCTTCTCGCATGGGTTCATCATGTTGGTATGTAGTGTCAAGTACTATGTGCAGCCATGCCACTTGTACCAAACCAGTATGACTAGTATTTCCTTCGCGGACCAACAATCAAGTTATCCCAGTCATTGCCTGGTGTGCAGAAGCAAACGGTCACATCTATTGCGAGGAATCACGGCCTTCGCGAACTTAGCTTGATCGGATTGGACCAATATTCAGATACTCTCTTTGCATCATTGATATCATCCCTGCCACAATTGCGCATCCTCGTGCTCCGGTAAGGTGTAATATACAAGTACGCTGGCTGACCATCTGATACCAGTACAGCGGATGTACCCAAGTCAGTGTAAAGACTGCAAAAGCTGCAGCTTCGTGTTCTTCCTTGACTAGTGTTAACTTCAACTATACGACCGTAACTCCAGTATCCCTTGGCGCAGTGCTCACGTCGTGCTCTTGCTTGGAAGTCTTGAAAGTGGCTGGCATCCCCAGCTGGGTGAGTAATGAAAACTTTCACCGCTGTTGATTGGATTGATACCGTCCACTTACAGACGGATAAAGGGTTTTCAAAGTTGTTGAACACTTTGTCCAAAACTCCGGGTATTGTTTTCAAGAACCTGCAAAATCTAAAATTGAGGCAGCTTGCTCTGTCCGATGCATCTGTGCAACCCTTTTTAACCCATTGTCCAAATCTGAAGCGTTTGGATATCTCCTTCACGCACGTTCGACGCCGTCCAATTGGGTACACCATCCCCCCACTGGAGAAGATTTCGCTCACCTCTATCAACATGGGGGCTTCAGACCTACTCATGCTAGTGGTGATGCTACGTGATCTACGAACGCTCTCGGTGGGAGCTCTTGGTAGCGGGCAAGGCTCTTCTGCGGGCTTGGGGAATTCTTCCGCGATGAGCATGACAGATGAATGGCTTGGTCGCCTCATAGATGTACTGGAAGAACTTGAGAACCTGGAGAAAGTCAGTCTTGTGGGCAACTCCAAGTTGGGACTGACCAACAATAAGATGCTTTCCGAATTTATTCGGAAAGTAGGCCGCAGGTGCAAGGTAATGTGTCCCATCGAGTCATCTGGGTAGTCTGATCGAAGAGTGATAGCATCTCAATCTTTCTGGGCTGCAACATTTGAAATCACAAAATTTATCTGGGTTGATGTCTGAAATAAGCAGTAGTGGTCCACCGCGATTGGAGGAACTGATTTTGAACCACACGGGTATTGATGACAAGGCAGCGCCATACATATCGTGTTGCTCGTCCCTTTCAGCACTTAAACTTGCGGGTACGAAGATAACAAGTCAGTTCCGTTTCCTCGCATTCTTTAGCCCTCATGCTGATTACCTTGGCCCTCGAGGCGTTGGACTCTTCCCCATCATTGATGCCTGCCCGAGGCTCGAGCAGCTCGATCTCACCAGCTGCCGTGGTATCAGGGTTGCGGACCGACGGAGGTTCTTTGAGGTACTCCATTGAATTATATTCCACAGTTATCTGAGCTTGTCACGCAGGTTTGGGAGCGCGAAGGACATACCGGGGACAGGGGGACGGAGTACTAGTTTGCTTGTTTGTGGTTAGGGCGTGGTGATACTTTCCAGTTTGAATTGTTTGACCAGAACAACGCTGTCGGCCGCTGAGGATTGATGGCCTACTGATAGGCTAGTCGAGATGGGAAAACCACGTTTACTGCAATCCACTGACACTAGCATAACGGTACAAATGCAAAGCTATACCAGGACGATTCAACTGCTGGTGTGTCTGTGGGACACCACGTCGACGGATCATTGCAACTGATGATGTAAAAATGGGACGTAGCACGATACCGTTTCATACAATTTTTCCATAGCTCATCCTCCAGTCTCTTCAGCACTATTTCGCTGACACCAGCTTTTTGGGGGCCCCACGGATAGATGACGCCATGCGTCCCAGGAAGCGTGAATTGCGATTCTAAATTCTGACTGAGCCAATCGCAGCACCAGCAGCAATTCTTGCTAGCAGCAATCACAATTTCCCCAGCTTCTGCCACATCCTCTGAATGTCAGGTGGATACTGAAGGATGAAAGGAACGCACTGGCTGGACAACCTGTTGCATTGTCCGTGGGTTCTGAATCTCCACAACTTGGTTTGCATGAGAGTGGCTTCCGCATGGTCGGAGCCAAGAAAAGCGTCCGAACCATGATCCGCTAGAGTCATCACAACAGGCTCGCGATGTTCCATCATATGTGGCAACTGCACAAAGAACTCGTCGCAGATTTTGGGTAGTGTCATGGCTGACGATCGAAAGCGGAGTACCTCGATGACACCAATTACCATGTTCTTGAGAAGTCCGGGAGTTGTTTTATTGCTGTAGAGTGTCTACTGCTTCGTGCCATGCGACGACCCTTTGCAGATAGCGCAAGGTTCGCCCGCCCTTACCTTGGTCTGGTTCCAGCCGGAGCTCCGCTGACTCGTCACCTGTTAGTGGCTTCTTTAGTCCTGCCGCCAGATGAAAAAAATCGGGATGACATACCATCCACGGCTATGGATTTGAAGACAATGCGATTGGCTCTGATCTAAGACGTCAATGAGTCACCTACTGCTGGGTATTTCAGGGTCGAGCATGGTCGTCTTCTTCAACGTGGCACCAATCGTTCAATTGAAACATCGCTCGATCGGCCTCTTTTTCCCCTTTAGCGCCCTTATCACGAGCCAGCATCACATCCCCAATGGCTTTGTCCACTCCGACTAGGAACGCAAGCATTACCACGAGCTTGATGTCATCGGAAATTTTGCATTTCACCTCTCCGTTTACCAGTCTCGACGGTATTGGAGGCAGAGCCTTGAGCTGGACCAGCCAGTCTGGCCAGTTGACCAACTTGGGAAGGAGGATCTCGCGGCGGCGGCGAGGTTGTTTCCACTGGCGAATCACCTCAAACAACTGCTTGCCACTGCACAGTCTGGTATCCTCATTGAAGCGCGCGACGAACTTAGGGAAGCTCCGCGAAACAAAAAAGACCTCGAGAGAGCGCAACTGATTATCAACGTTTGTTGCATGCGCGTCGAACGCTGATAGGGCAGCTTGCACATCGGCAACGTGATCCAAAAAGTTTCCATTCGCAGGGCTATGAAAAGGTCAGCGCATTGCAATCTGCCCGAAGCTGTGCGAATAATACCATGTTACCACTTCGTCGAGTGAGTTGTGGCGTTCCTCAACCACCTTCAGAGAGATGCTCCCCACAGACGACCGTGCAGCCTGTCTGCGTTGTTCGAGGAGTCAGCGCGGGTCATGGTGCACCTCGTGGGTTTGCATACTTGTTCACATGGTCCAGCAGAAGCCTGAGCAGGAATCTGCTCATAGTTGGTAGACTAGAGTAGCCGACACAAGAGACTCGAACTGTAATCACCAGACGGATTAAAGTACTGTGATTGGGAAGAAAGGCTCACGGGGCGAATAAATTATGGTCACCAGGATGTGATATGACAGCGACATCGGACTTACCATTCCGTTTGCTAGATGCGTCGTCACAAAGGACGTCCATTGCAACTCGAAAGAGCTGGCTGCATGCCCCGAGGTTCCCGCCTCGATCGCGAATATGCATAAGTTCTACATGGTATCTGCATCTAAGTCTGTTCTACAGTCAAATTTCGAACCGAGGTGAAGTTGCCTCGAGGAGACCTCACCTCAAGTGATGTTGGTGTGACGTAATGCCGTGATTTAGCTTTTGTTGTCGTGTACGTTATGGGTTTATACAAGGAGTCCTGCCGTCGACAACACGCCCTCAACTAGCTGAGTCTTTCTTCCTTCTCTCCCATCCCCCGATACTGGGTGTGCCCTCCGCTCTCTCTTCGTTCTCTTATCCCGTCTTTCTTTCATGTTCCACTTCTCCACAGATCGTCTGGCTGGTCTCGACAACGCGATCTTGAAGATCACTGTTCCTTCTAAACTACCCTCAGTTATACCTAATAATGCCCCAATTTGCCATAATCCCCACCGCAGGACCAAAAAGATAACAAAGCACAAACCTCAAGGAGCCACTCGGGTCCCCTTGGGGGATAGGACAAACTCCAACCGCGTTGTATGTAATCGTGCAACACTCTTGGTTTCGCCTCTGATTCATGTTGATAACAGCCCAGCGATGTTCTCCCCCAAGAAGAGAAACTCGACAATCCGACGCTGTCCAATATGCCCTGCTGCCTATCCGATGGACCCGACAAGCTACCCACTATAGTGACCACCCAACCATGCGGTGTTAAGTATTCTCTGACCGGCGACGACGACTCCTTCAGACCACTTCCACCGCTCCCGACTGCCTCTCCATTGCAACTGCCCTCTTTCATTGATCTCTCTGCATCCACGCCCACCTCTGCTTTTCGTTCAACCTCCTCTGCGCCTACAGCCCTTCTTTTCTGCGTTCCCGCTGAGCCTCGCAAACGGTTCGTGAGGAAGGCTCGGAAGGAAGTCCCAGCTGGCCCTCATTGGATCCCTGCTTTCCATCACCCCAACAGTCCTTACGTGCCTTGGACTTTACCTGTGCGACAACGCATTCTTCCACCGCCCTCTCTCGTCTCTCTCTCTCCTGATGAGTCCTCGCCTTGCTCTCGTAGTGGCGCACTTGCTCCAGAACCTTGGACATCCCACTCTTTTTCAGAATCACCCAAATTTTCGAGAAAGGGCAAGGTTTCTAGCTCTTGGAAGAGCTTCAAAAATACCATAAAAAGGGGGGTAAAGAAAGTTGTAGCACATCTCGGAAAAACCAAAAAGGTCTCCAAGGAATTCTCCAATATCCAGGATATCCCGCGTTCCTCCGGGGACAATAATATTATGGGCACTTGCAATACTCCTGCAGCGATTTGCCCCGAACAACCTATTCTGGTCGACAATTCACGTTCTCGTATCTCCATGGCATCGTTCTCTTCTTCCGACTCTACTACTCTGGCGACTTGGCTCGCTGAGCGATGCACCGCCGCACCTGAGGTTGCGCACCGTGCTTCTGGAGGGATGACGATAGAAGCATACGAATTCATGGGAAGCTGGCTTGACCTACGCCACGGAGACGATGGCTGGGTTTGCGGTCACCAGGAATGCAAACTGCATTTGTCAGACGGAACCCCCAATGCTATGTGCGGGCATGTAACAGTTTTCCGTGCAGCAATGCCGTTCGATGGTCCCGACCTTTACAAGCCAGTCACACAGCGAGTGGCGTCGACCTTGTTTTTATCTACTGAATCACTTATCGTGCCGCAATCCCGATTCTGCTCACTGCCTCGTTTGCCGTCCCACTCTTTTGACATGACCTCGCCTTGTGGCACTGGTTCCTCGCCTGGGCGGGCCGACGCGGAACGCCGTCTGCCATGCAAGAAGTCACGGGAGGTTTGCATGCCTGGAGGATGGACATTCTGCTAATTATATTTAGCTACACGGACCTATACATAGATGTTTATACACACTGGAACTGCATATCTGTATTATTCACTATTTGAAGCAGGATGTAATGTGTACTGGTTGCCCGCAAGGAAGAAAAGAACAAGGGATGCCATCCCCTATTGTCCGAAAAAGGCAGTTATTGTGGTTCAAAGCGCGGACTGTGCTTTGACCTCTGGACCGCCTTGACACGCTTTGGTTGCACTTCGCAAGAACTGAAATACAAGGGACCATGCCCTTTATTTTATCTCCAGATCCACCTCGAGCTTTTGTCGCCTTTACCCCTTCGAATACATCTCACACTATCGACACCCACTGGCAGCAGCGTGGTCCTAATGACATCTCCTACACACTCCATGCAGTCAGAAGCTGGCTCATCTCACCACTCTTCGCAAGCCCACGAAGCATGCGAGGGTCTACCTTCCTACGGCGACAAGCCCACCATCCTCCCCGCTGACTTCTTCATCCCATTCCCCTTCGACCGCATGTCCGTCTTTTTCCAGGTCCTTGCAGCGGTGTTCAAGCCACCCCCAGAGAAACCCGTCTTGACGCGGTGGAAGCCTCCTCAGGAGCATAAAGATAGATGCAGGGCAATGGTCCACTTTACAGCACTGCCCAAGGATGAAGACGCCTCCAGCGATGACACCCCACACACGCCTGGAGTTTCTCCGCCCGATCAGCTTCTGTATAGACCTCATGGACGATGGGAATGGACGGCTGGCCTGCCCATAGATGATCCGAAACCCCTACTCTCGCTTCGCAGTGAGTTTTCTCCCCTAACGGACTCTTCTGCCTACGGTTCTCATTACCCTACAGCAGGCTTAATGTGCTCTGCCTCGATCGATACCGGTTTTATTGCCGGAAAACAGATAAAATATATTTGCAGGAAGTGAGTGTTCGTACTTGATTCCAGACTGCTCGAATCCTGATGTATATGTGCAGATGGAACACCAGTCGACAGAAAGATTGGTTCGGCTTTCACTCCGAGGTAAGTTGTGCTCTGTATCAGAATTGACCATGACCGTCATCAACGTCCGCCTCAACAGCTCGCCCTCTACACATCCGAGCAATATCTGAAACCGCTCCAAGGGGACGTTGTGCCTACTATCATCGGTGTGCACGTCATGCCTGAGGCCATCAGTGTCACGATGGAACTTCCGCACAACTCCTTCTGGATCGAGTCCTCTCCGACCATGCCCAACGTCCTCAAAGAACGTGTCATTGCTGCTTTCGAAAAGATTCATGCACGCGGTGTCCTCCATGGCGACCCGGAATTGCGTCACATGCTCATTGGTGCGGATGGCCGGGTGACCATCATTGATTTCGGGATGAGTCGGGCGATCACGGCAGACGAGTCGGTTGATCTGGAGTACGGCGAGCCGGAGGAGTTTTTACTGGAAATGCGCAAAGTCAAGTACAAGCTGGACTATCAGGGCGCAAGGAAGAGAGAAGCGGACAAGGTCCAGGCTTATTTAGACCGAGTGAGGAGAAATCTGCGAAGGAGAAGAAAGTGGGATCGCCGGAAGAATGGAGAAAAGACTGGGTATATCTCCCCCTACGAATCGGACCCGGAGGACGAGGTGATGGAACCCCCGGTGCACTACCAAGACTTCAAGGAAGACTGGATCAAGGCAGCGGACGACACGCCTCACCGTGTGGTGGTCCCTGGACAGGCTGAGGCTGCTGTGGCTAGCGAGATACAAAAGTTCATCGGAATCGTTGCGGATTTGGAGCCCAAGAATCCTAGTGACCATGAGACGCTTACGGCTGCTCTTACCACCGCTTTCATACGGTCGAAGCGGAAATACGATGACGCTTTTGAACTGCCTCCCACATGGCCTTTCCCCGCGAAGCATGCTCGCTCTGACACGCCTGAACCCTCTGAACCATCGCGTTGCAAGTATAATACTGGCCCGCGGGCCATGGATGCACACGAGGGCTCTCCTAGTGGCGACCGCCGCCGAATGAAACGCGTCACCTTTGGTGGCCAAAGCCATCGGCACATTGATGCCCAGACCGGTCGCATAATCCGTTGTGGGGAGAGGCCAAAGTTATCTCGGCAATGCTCCCACCCAAAGTGTTTAAGATCGGAGTGCAAAGGAGCCCTTGGGGCAGATCCTTCGACGGCGACCGTACAAGCGCAGTCTGGGGACGCGCGGGGAAGTTTTCACTACCTCGATCGTATTCTAGAGCCCCGTGGCATCTTGAAGAGAAAGCGAGATGATGATGCACAACTTGGACCCGGGGGCGCTGGGCCGAGTGCTGAAGCTGTTCCTGTCCGGAAGAGGGCGCGTGTTCCGAATCCATTGCAGGCCACACCTACCAGGAGACCGACGCCCAAGCGATGCCGGAAACGCGGGACGGTGGTCAATTTGGCACCGGACCCGTTTGGATTCATGCTTCCTGCCTGGAGGATGGTGTCGACGTTTGTGACTTCCCTGATAGTCTGGAGGCGCTGAGTGTACTTGTTACCTTATTCCTAATTAGCCTTCTGTGTTCGCCCACAATGCTTTCATCTTTTTCGTCGTTTCCATTGGAAAAACAGTCGCCGCGAGCAAACTTTTTTTTTTCATCCACAGCAAGTGCTTCGGGTAAAGTGCTTTCCCCACAAGCATGGGCGCACTGCGCCGCTGGCAGACTGTGAGTCGTTTGATTGATAAGATTCGGTTGTAAGTCCTTTTTTTTTCTTGTTCTGTGTAGGGTATTTGGCCCGAGAAAAAGTGCTCTTACGGGGATGCTCGAAGGGAGTATGCCGTACGGTGGTGCTGCTGTCCCGGATGCAGACGGGTCAACGAAGATGCCGCTGAGCTCAACTGCGCTCTCCCCGATTGCTATCAGATGTTCCAGGTATCATATATCAGCTGCGGTGTCCTAGGACCAAGAGCCGTGTGCTCGCGTTGAGATTGCTATGTTTCCTGTATTGCCAGTGGCAACGAAACGGAATGAGTGTCTGATTTCCCCTCTGCTTCCCCTCATCATCACGGCACCGCCACGTCTCGTTTCCTATATACATCGTAGCCCCATCACCCTAATGCCCCGTCTTTACTTCCTCTCCTCTTCGTCATGTCGGGCATGGCAGAAAAGAACAAGGATTCTGAAGCCTATTTCCACGATGCAGAGCCAGCCTCTCCCTCCGCCCCGGGCCCACTCCACAGGCAGCTCAAGAACCGCCATATCGCGATGATCAGGTTTGTACGCCATCCACCCTGCCTCCGTATCCACCCTCACCCTCCCCAGTATCGGCGGTGTCATCGGTACAGGTCTCTTCCTTGGGACCGCCAATTCCCTCGCGAACGGCGGTCCTTTGGGTCTTCTCCTCGGGTACGTCATAATGGGAACCATTGTCTTTTCCGTCATGGTACGCCACGTCCACCTATTCTCGTCTCCACAGGTCCCCCACACCCATTTCTCCAGATTTCTTTGGGTGAGATGATCGCTTTCCTCCCCATCGCTGGGGGCCACATCAAGCTGGCCGAACGATTTGTCGACCCTGCATTCTCGTTTGCCATGGGTTGGAATTATTGGTACAACTGGGCTATTGTTGGTTCGTCGCGTCCTCCCTTCCCTTCCCCGCCAACTCACTCGTCATTTCATTAGCACCCGGTAAATAACGTCTTTCATATTGGTAGCGAAAGCACCTCATATCCTCTTAGCCGAACTGTCTGCAGCAGCCATTCTCATCGACTACTGGCACCCAAATGTGAACAATGCCCTCTGGGTGGCAATTTGCATCTTCGTCGTCCTCACTATCAACATGCTAGGCGCTGGGGCTTATGGAGAAGCCGAATTCGTCTTTGCGTATGCCCCACCCCTGTTCATGTTGGCTCCCTCTAACACCCACCTAGTTCGATCAAAGTGATCACGATCACAGGTCTCATTATCCTTGGCATTATCCTTGATCTTGGCGGCGGACCCAACGGCGATCGCATTGGCTTCCGCTACTGGAAGAACCCCGGCCCCTTTGTTCAGTACAGTGGCATTTCTGGTGCAAAAGGCCGATTCCTTGGCTGGTGGTCCGTTATGACCCAGGCTGCCTTCTCCTTCATCGGTACCGAAATCGTTGCCGTAAGTTCTATGCTCATCCATCCACACCGTTCGTCCATTAACCCCTTCCCCTTTTTAGATCGCTGCAGGTGAAGCAAAAAACCCCCGCCGCAACCTCCCCAGAGCTATTCGCCGTGTCTACATTCGTATCCTTCTGTTTTACATTGGGGGAACCTTTATCATCGGTCTTCTTGTTCCCTCAAACAATCCCTCTTTACAACTGGAATCGGGAACTGCTGCCGCTTCTCCCTTTGTCATCGCCATGGAGAACGCCGGCATTAAGGTGTTACCTTCGGTAGGCCATCTCAGAAGATCCTTTTTCATTCTTTTTGAATCTGTTTGCAGATCATCAATGCTTGTTTGCTTACCTCCGCTTGGTCTGCTGCATCCAGTGATTTGTACACATCATCCCGAGCGCTCTGTGAGTCATGCAAATCCGGGCGAGAAGTGCAACAATTAATTCCATGTTTGCAGATGGTTTGGCTGTCTCCAATAACGCCCCTGCGTTCTTCCTCAAAACTTCCAAATCCGGCCTGCCTTACCTCTCTGTCATCTTTTGTTCTCTATTCACCCTCCTCGCCTTTATGGCGGTGAAGTCGGGTGCTGGAAAAGTCTTCACTTGGCTTGCCAACATGACCTCCATCGCTGGGCTCATGACTTGGTTTGGAATTACTATCACATATCTCCGCTTTTACAAAGGCCTCAAAAGACAGGGCATCGACCGCACAACTCTACCCTTCTACACGAGGTTCCAGCCTTATGCTGCTTGGTATGGATGCTGTTCGACATTCATCATCTGCTTCGTAAGCCCCTTTCTCATCTCCCCGTGCGAGGACACGCTGACTCTGTACTAGTTCAGCGGATGGAGCGTGTTCCTCAAGGATCATTGGGACACTGCAACTTTTGTTACCAACTATTTACCCTTCATCCTTTTCCCCATTCTCTATCTCGCTGCGCGCCTCTACTACCGCACCTCGCCCATTAGGCCGGCTGACATGGACTTCAAGAGCGACCTCGATCAGATAGCGGCCGACGAGGTCGACGATCCACCCCCAAAGAACAGGATCGAGGCTGTCTGGCGTTGGCTGGTGGGTGTTTAGTTCTCTGCTACTCTCAAACGCGACTTCTGACCGAAATCCGTACAGATGTAGTCGAGCCATTAACATTTAATTGTAATGTGATCCCGAGTGCCTACCTAATAATAGTCTGTTGTACATTTTTTTTTCTTCTATTCAGTCATTTGCTGCATACCGTACTCTGCCGTGCGCAATGAACTGCGGATGCACCATCGAGCAACTCTCGCAAACATGTATCCGGTCATAAAGCAGGTAGGTATCCCATTTTAGTTTATGATGTTGTTACTTTACGAGAAGGGAATTGCGGCTGATACAGTGAGGCACAGATGTGGAACGAAAGCCTGGTGCAATGTGCGAAGGAGGATAAGGAAAAATCTTTAATATCGTATATATACATACGGGTTCCTGACCAGAGGCGAAAGCCAGCCTTTCCAGCGAGCTGTGCTATTGTAATAGGTAGGATATAAGGTTGGAACACTGGGCGGAACAGAAGTTCTATGCCTTGGACGCGGGAATATGAAGGTTAATAGCTGGAAAACGACAGGACCTTTCAGCAAGTCTCAATGAAACGAGCGCTCTTCCACCCACCTCTAAACCAAGTCAAGGCATCAGAAGGCGAGGGTGCATCAAAGTACAATATGGCTTTGTTATCTACAATACGCAATGCTGCAAATACGGATCGCATCAGCCAACCTGTCAAAACGTCGTCGTCGCGAATTACCATTTCCATGAACAATGCTAGCCGGTTGCGGCAGTGTCTGCATACGCAGGACCGCCCAGAGGTCGACCGAGGACACAGGATCTTTGCCTTCGCTCGGATCACGGCAGAGCACAAGAAGGTCGTTGCACAAGACACCAACCAACGGTCGCGGAGTCAACTCGGGTGCCAGGCATTCCACCTGCACCACGGAAGCGTCTCCTTGAGCATTGAATGTTTCGAACGACACCACCGTCTTGCGGACGACCCGCGTCAGCATAAGAGGACCATCCATTATGAGACGCCTTAAAAGACGAATCAGTAAAGTGTCGAATAACCTAGTGAAGCCATACCTGTGAGGTTGTACAAGAGGGCTGGGGAACTTTCCGCGGATTCTTGTTTGCCACTGCACCAATTTTTGTCGAGACTCGGATTGGCGTTTTCCTTCATTCATGTTGTTTGCTAGTGACGATATCTCACCAAGGGCCCTATCGAGCGCATCATCCATAAAAGAGTAAGCAGGCGGGGTGCTTCGAAGTAGTTCTTCAAGCTGGGGATTCATGAGCATTTTGGCAGAGATCTTAACCGGTGGTTGACTCACAAGCAGACGGTAACGGGGTATCCGCTGCACGGGTAAGAGTAAGTATCCCTCCAAATTAAGTTGTGAATGCCGGGCATTCACTCGACATCTTTTTAAGAAGGTTTTAATACGCTTCTTCTGGCCTGAAGTAAGATTGGGAACGCCGCCTGTCGCTGACGGGTCCACTGTACTTCCAGATCCAGGAACTGAAACTGAGGTCAGGCCAAGACCTGCTAAATGAGCGGCATTAGTCGGGGATATGCTGGATGAGGGGGATGTCGTTGGATTGGGCCGATCAGTCGACCAATGTTTTATCCGCTGGACAGAATTGTCGAAATTACTAATGGGCCAGTCGAATTAGCGGGATTATTGCGAACGCGACAAAAGACCGCTTACTTGATGTATGACGAGTACATCTTCATGAAGGCAGCATGCTTCAGGAAGATGCCAGCCACCGATCTTGTCACTTCTACCGACAACTGACCGTCTGGATCGATTTCTTCGCCCGCTTGCGGCTTCTTCATCAGAGGAATGGCGGCGGCCTCCAGTGTCGGAAGAAAACTTTCTTTGTGGAAGGAGAACAATGCCTCCACACCGCTGAAGACGATCTTCCTCTCAGATGCAGGAATAATGGTCTCTCTACCGGACCCTACGCCGCTTATGAGATTGACGGGTGCAGCACTTGGCTTGATGTAGATATCGACCAACTCTTGCATTCCCTTCACATAGGTCCTCTCAGTCCTGTTCATAGGGTTACTGTAGTCGCGAGAAGTACGATGTCGTCCACTTACTCTACTATCTCCCGGATAATCAGTGCTCGTTTTCCCTTGTCATCCTTGTACTTCCTCTCCTCGGAGGAGGCACTGCTGTTAGTAGTCGCAACGCTTACAGTTTGTGAAGCCGTGCCGCTTCTGAGAGCTGCAATGCTTTCGGGGGAACGCAACTGACCAGAAATGGAGGCGGCCCGAGAGATGGCATTAGTTGGCTCAGAATAGGTCCTGTCGATGACCGTCGGTCTGCGAGAGCGTGTTATCGACGACAACTCGTCTCCTACTGTTCCGTACACGCTTAGAGGATTTCCTTGCGACAAACTCAAGTCATTCATGTCCCGCAGGTAAGCCATAACAGAACGCAGCGCTCGTGTGTATGTCTCCTTTGCCTTTTCTTCCTCTCGGCGCACAGCAAATTCGCTTGCACTGCTAATGGGCGCGGGTGCTGAAGAAGGCGTGACACTCAGCTCGGAGGCATCTTCTGCGTCACCCACTACCGTCGTTTCCGCGACGAATGACGTCGGTGAGGGGATGGTCAGGCTCGACACAGTGCTGCCATCGATGGGTAAGAAGCTTCTGCGTTTAGCAGCCCTGGGAGTCGGAGATGGAGACGGTGATGGGGCAAGAAAATCACCAGTAGCAGGCGGTGGCACAGGCGCAGCTGGGGACACAGGCTCCTCCTCTGGTAACGGGGGAGGAGAAAGCGCAACCATTGGCGTCGTATTCAGCATGGAACCCAGAGATCCAGTGGTTGAGAATCGAACGTCAATTTGAGGTGACGTCACTGATGTGGGAAGCAGGCTATTTGAACCCTCGGGGCGAGTGATGCGACCATACGCAGTGCTCGGCCGAGAAGATGCTGGCGAGTCCGGCCTTATCTTTCCCATAGACATTTTCTTCAAAAATCCCCACCGACCACTTCTCTCCTTGTTCTCTCTGGCTGGGGCAGATCGTGGGCTGCTCTGCCGTTCCATGGGACTGGGTGTCGTGTACCCAATATCATAAGCGGTCGATGAACGCGGGGGTGAAGTAAAGGGCGAAACCACCGATGAGCGGACCGACCCCCCCATGGCCTCGGAGACCTCGGCCTTGCCGTCAAAAAAGCTCTGCGTGAGCATCGGCCGGGTGGCGGGGCGGGCTGGCATGAGTGCCGACACACCCAAGCTTGCATACCGTTTTGGTATTTCGAGTCGGTCGGAATCGGGTGGAGCCGAGGACATACTCAACAAGTTGGAGCTCGATGCGGAGGCGGACATGGCGGGTCGGGCAAGCGTAGCTATCGGGGGATGTCGCACCATCTCGCGGGGTCGTTCCAAGCTTGTCCGCAGCTCTCCGGCACTCTTCATCTTCCGAAGTTCACGGTCAGCAGGGAACTTGGAGTCATTCTCATGTTGGGGTGTATTTGCTGAGCTTAGCCCTTCGTTAGTGGTACCCACTCGTGGACGCGTTTTGGAGTTGTAAGGTCGATTATTAGGAGCGGTTCTCGTACGTGTCAGGCTGCGATCCGAGATCTGGGGTACAGGAGGAACAATAGCAGGGGAGGTGACCGAACGACCAAGCGGAGGTGCTCGATAGGGCATGATGGTTTCGTCTTCATTTAATCTCGCCCCAATATCGGTCCCAGCCGCTTCGGATTCATCCGTATCGGTTTCCGTTCCAGCCGAGGGTGGCGGAACGGGAGTGGAAGACACAGGGATGGAGGGGGTAGGCGGTGCGGGCAACTTGGAAAGAAGGGGATCTACTAGGGCTTGCCACGGACCCTGGAACGGATTACCATCTAGATAGAGCTCCTGAAGGGACGGTAAAAGACACAGCCAACTAGGCAGGGAATGCATCCGATTCCTCCGGACGCTGAGCGTATGCAGCTTATCGAGACCGCATAAGGAGTCCGGAAGAGTGGTGACCCCAGTTGCATCGGCTATGAGGACCCGTAAAGATACGAGGTGTGACAGAAAGACGGGCAAGACACGTAGAGGGTTTGAAGCGATGTTCAGTTCTTCCAAGCTCTCGCAAGCAGCAAGAGCAGGAGGGAGGGCGACGAGGAAATTAGCTGAGATGTCCAAGGCCAGTAGGGTGTAACATATTCGGGGCAACACGCCTGTGAGGAAAGTAGGGACCGAGTTCGGGGTGCTGGACGACCCGATAAGGAGGTGGGTTGTACCTATAGGGAGCTGGTGTTCAGCGATGAATCCGATGTGCACTTTTTGGGCCATACACACCCGATTGTACACTCAGCTGTGAGATCGGGAGTCCGTCTCCTTTGACGATAAGAGCTCGACCTTCTTCTGCCACAACCACCGCAGAGGTGCGTTCTTCAGGCTTTTCATCGGCGGTCTCTTCCTCCTCGCAGAGATCGTCGGTTTCATCGCCACTCGTGAGTCCTGCTTCGTCTCGCTCGTCCACGGGCTGCCAGCCCATATCGAAACTTGGATTTTCACGAAGTCTGGGGGGGTTGTTCTCGTGGAGGGCTTGTGTATTGATGTGTCCGACTGAAGAAGACCTTGATCTGATACTGGCGGAATATTCTGACCAGCGAGTCTGGTCGATGGGTGTTCTGCCTGCAAACGAGGACGTGTTGTTCTCGCCAGCAAAGACCCTTGCTACATCGTCCGAAGTGATTCCCACTGCAACGCCGATTTCTTCGTCACCTGATGCAATGTGGACGTGGCCGTAATCGCTGGTTGCCAGTGCACTTCCCGAGCTGGTGTATGCGGATGAACGCGTCGACGCAGAAGACGAGCCGGCCGACGAAAGTGACGGGAGAGTCGAGGATGTTCTGTCGGAGATGCGGGCGTAAGGCAGGCGTTGGGGATAAGGATCTGGGAAGTGAGAAGGGTCGACGGAAGGGACTTTTGGAGGGCGTGCGAAAGAGCGGGGGGGAGAAGCGTCGTCGGGGTCGGAGGGTGGCCGGGCGAGGATGGCGCGAAGGAAGGGGTGCGGAGAGGCTGTTGGGCTTGGTTCGACGAGGGGATGGTCCATGGTGAGCTGGGTGGACTGGTCGGGGGACCAGACGTGGTTTTCGCGAGCAGCAGCGGGCGTTGGTGCACGTGGACGCGAACCTGCCGAATTGGGCGAGGAGGGCGAGGGTGGGCAGCCGAGGAAATCCAGTTCTGGGGGAAGGAGTCAGTCGAGCGAAGGACTCGTAGTCAAGCACAAGAAACAAGGCAACGAGAACTCAAAGTGATCGTGGTAAACCGGTCGACGTTCTCACCAGGTTGGCCCATCAACTGCTGCTCATGTGCGTCCATGTCATACATGCTGAGCACCGTCCGTGCAGAGATGCCCGGCATCGGTGGGAGCGGCTTCGACGACGCAGGGCTCGCGGGCACGAGCGACGCAGGGATATCGGTTGTGCTGGACACAGATGTCAATATGTCATGTTCACTTGATATGTTGTACACGCAAACGCACAGGGCCATGGAGACGCAGATATCGGGGCTGATGCTGATGCGTTGTCAATGCTGGCGTTCGACGCCGAGGCTCAAGAACAGGCAGAGTCAACCAAGTGCCCCAGCAATTTTCTAGTCTTATATCTTGTTACATAAATCCATCCTGCCCACCACTGACGTCTTTTATCGTCATGACATTCATCAGGACGCTATATTGACCATTGCTGCAGAACAGCCCTTCCCACCCTGTCACAGCCGTAGTCCATAACGTCCGACGAGGTGCTTATGGCCTCCCAAGAACAGCCCCCAGTGATCCTCGGACCTCCCAGGCACCACGGACAGAAACCTGCATCACCCGAGAGGAAGAACCTGCAACGCAATTCTTCGACGAGGCCCCTGTGAAGATCAAGGTTTGCAGCTATCGCATGTCCCTGCACTATGTCCGGTGTGCCAGACGCCTCGACGTCAAAAGTCATACAAATCGGGTTGGTCGGAATGGAAAGCTACTTTCTTCTTGGCCTTCTTCACCTTGGACGCTATCGTCGTGGCATTCAGGGGGAGCCGAGCCTGAGAGTCACCTCGTCTGACATCAACAGTCTTTTCCAATTCGACTTGGACTGTCGCAAGTGAACGACCCCCCCTGTCAGACAGGTGCTCCTTCTCGTCAGCAAGACCGGCATCCAAACTCATTGCGGTCGATGAGGGTGTAGTGCGCCTCTCTGTCACCCCTCCTTCCACGTCGAGATGCATAGTCTCGATAACGAGCCGCCTTCGCGTACACTTGAATGCAAGATTGTTTTCTCCACTCCCTGCACTCGCCCCAGCAGACGACGACAGCCCTCGCAACGTCGAGTACTTATCACTGGCAGGCAGGACCGTATGTGGCGCTGGCAATTTATGAGCCTGCACTAGACCATGGTGAGATGGAAAGACAGCCACCAGGGATGGGTTGGCTGGATGACGTGTTTAACCTCACGTCTGTAATCTCCACTAGATGACACCCACCACCAAATCCGGTCATCGAGATAGCTGCATCTGTGAGCCACCCAACCTTCTCCTCCCAGCCGTACCCACCCCATCTGTCTGTACAAACATGCGGTGCAAGAGAAACACTGGCACACACGTGCGGATGTTGACGCAGAATGCGGCGCAACGAATGCAAGAACCACACAATCCCCTGCGTGCTTCAAGATCAGTATTTCCGCACCCCCGAATCATGGGCCCGACATACCGCGGGATCTACATCTCCCCATTGCGGAGAGCCCAGAGCAGGGACACATAACCTAATCGGCCCCATTTCGGAGGGGGTCCCACTCAGGACGTCTTGAATTCTTCCGAGAAGGCTTTTAATTGATCTTCTGGCGTCCCCACTGCTATTTACCTCTACGAATACGAGCTGTTTCGTGTTGCAAGCATTTTGAACCACCGGTGCAGGAATGCGGCACGTTAGATCAAAAGTGTGGCAGTAGTCGTCCGATGATCTGTGGGTGAGATGTATGAGAGTGATAACCTGATCAAACGAGTCGCATACGAGTCGCTACCAGACGACACGGTGGTCTGGAAGTGCTTCATCCGCTCGTATCGCCATGCGATTTTGATCCGTTCATCGCTCTGGGCGGATTTCTCCTCCTCGTCGTTGACACCGAATGAGTTGGTCGAGGACCACACCGGCATCCACATGCAGTCTTTCGCGAAAGACAGTCCATCATCATCGACTATGCACACCTGTTGGCCGCTTGCGATACCCTGAGAGACAAAGTACTTCTGTACCAACTCGCCGTACGCAGAATGATTGTCAGGTGCTAGAATAGCCAGCGAGCATGACAGTGGCAACCCGCCACCGAGAATATCATCGAGCGATGGAATTCCAGTAGAGACCAGTATCGTAGATGGCGACGATGGAGAGACGCGAGTGCCAGCATATGATGTGGCCTGCTTGGAGGGTATGCGTCGCTTGAAAGACATCTTGGATCATCAAAATCGACGACGGCTGGCATCAACACCCTATTCTATTCCTACAATCAAATCGACTAGTCGAATACATATCGGTACAACTCCCCACAAACACGACCTACAGGACTCGTTCCAGTTCAGACATGGCGCTTAGATTTGTTGCAGATGGGAGTCCAATAAGATAGTTAAGATGCATTTTAACGGGATTCCCTCATCGTAGCGTCACCCGTCAAGTTGAGTTCTGGGACATCTTTCGAGTTGAATACACGTCCTCGCAAGAAGTTGATCAATCCAGCCCATCAAGGGAAATATTCTTCGCTCTCTCCACCAGATCCTGAATCTCGGAGGTAGAATCGAGGGTGACGAGAGACTGCGGCGGCGATACGTCCCCCGTTGTCTCGTCACTACCGCTCCCAACAACTCTGATAGTAAACCCATTCGAAACGTTGGGTAACCGGGTTGACCCGATGTATCGTTGACCCGGCCGTTGGAATGGGTTGAATTCAATGGGATATGAACGGGGACTCAAAAGCGTCTGCAGAGCGTCTGTAGTCAGGTTGCCGTGCAAGAAAGACGACGCATAATGATGGAGTATTTGTGGGATAGAGTCCACTTGAACCTCTGCAGACTGCTCAGCATACTCAGTGACGGCAAAGGGTATCTTTTCAACGTGACAGTAAAGGATGACGCCTTGCCAGGCTTTGTAGTTGACGAGTCCGGCATTGGCAGAGACCATGGCATCGGGGTTGTTGTTCGTCAGAGATGGGATACGCGGGTCCCAGTTCTCGTGTTCCCCATGAAGGTAGATAGCCACTGTACCCCCTCCCATAGAGGAAGGACTTTTGTATGTATAAACTGGTTCGTTTCGCTTCGCTTTCATAGCAAGACTACCTTTCTTCGCTTGCTTCACGATGTTGTACACCGCGGCCCCATAAAAGGTGAGTCGGATGTCGGTATACGGCAAAAGGAGCGCCAATTCAGAGAATCTGGCACCAAGATGACCATCAAATGTCGAGGTGATCAACAGTTACTCACAACGGGAGCATGTTGAGCTCAATTTCGGGTCCTGGGTAGTGGATATTAAGCATTTGTCGACGTTCAGCGGAGTTTCGCGAAGGATGCGTAACGTGCAGAACGTGGACTAAGAGCTGGTAAACAGTCAAGGGGTAGTGCATGAGAAGGGACGCGGGTGACTCCATGGGGAGATTGCGCCATTGGTGCCAGGACTTCCAATCCGTGATTTCGACGGAGGAGGCGATCGCCGGTTCGGTCCCAGGATCAAAGTGCAGCTTGGGTATTAATCTTTCTTCGATTTTCCAGGCTTCCTTCTCGTCAAGGTGTTCTTTGTGCAAGAGCATGTAGCCGTGTTGGTAACCCTGCTGTGCAGGAACTTTCAGTGGGGTCACGTCGACAGGACCGATGGCATCCGAGCTTTCCATGTGAGGCGCGCTGCCTCCTGGGGTGCTCCAGTACCCAAAGCCTTCGTGGCCCAGAACACCGAACAAGGCATAAATGAAATCTTCAGGGAAAGTACCGTCTTTCTCTACGCGGCCCCAGGGAAACTGCTTGACGATTGCCTGCACGAGGGGCACTTTCTCCATATGACGCTAAAGTTTATTCTCGTTAGCGGGAACAAACGCCCTTGATCCACAGAAAATTTCACCTTGTTCTTCGGGCAAAAGAACTTGTGACTATGCGTCCCGAATCTGCCACTTTTCCATTCAGCTGTGTGACACTTGGGCAGCGGTTCAGCAATCTATTTAATGTACACGTCCAGACGGGCCAACCTCCTTTGAACAGAAGATCGCTGATTTGCATCCTGAGCACACGAGAGGCTATCAGATACGATTAGAACCTTGTGACCAAGAGCAATGCGATACGATGGATACCTTGCGTCCGACTATGGGCGTGCTACAACGGAAACAAGCGGGAGTTGGACTGAAATCGAGCTTCTCTGGCTGTCCTCCAGGACGAGTCATCTCTTTCCTAAGCTCCTCTGCGTATTTGTAAGTGATGCGGTCCATGTCCGCTATGGAAGGCATTTTGAAAGGTTTCGTGGGCATGGTGGTGGTAGAAGATCAAGTCGAAGGGGAGCCCTCGATCGATCGTGCATGTTATAATACGAAGAGTCGAGACGCGTATTACATAATGGACACCCTCCATGTCGCGGCTCAAGAAATTCGGGCTGGGATGTCTGCATGTCTGTGTCGCTGCTGCTCGTCTTCCCCGAGTCCTGATGTTCCTACTTAGGGTGTTAACCTGGTGTGCGCTTTCCATCTTTTCAGAGACTATGTGGGGGGTCTCTCCCTGGTAAGTCGTCTGCCTTGCTGTCCACCCCTCGCTTCTCAGTTCCCGTTTAGATGGACGGCGTGTCCATGTTGCCTACTTTCGACGCTACTGGTGAAATGATCATCGAGAACATTCTATCCCATCGCCTGTTTCCTCACACCCTGGCACGAGGACAACTCATTACGCTTGCGTCCCCTTTGACGCCTAACAGGATCATATGCAAACGGGTCATTGGACTCCCTGGAGACACTATTTGCGTTGACCCCACTGGTCTGATGGCTTCGTCCACAGAACATATCGTTGTGCCCAAGGGTCATGTCTGGATAGCAGGTGATAATGCGTCTTGTTCCAGAGACTCCCGTGTCTACGGACCCGTGTCCATGGCACTCATTAGAGGCAAGGTCCTCGCAAGGGTATGCTCTGTTACGTTCTTTCACGCACACATCACGCACGCTCTGCAACAGGTCTATCCATTCAATCGGTTCAAGATCTTCTCGCCAGAGGCACGATATATTGACTAAGCTACATGATGGTAAGAGAAACGCACAGACCGTGCCGTACAATGCATCTATAGTAGTGGCTCATTCATGTGTCATAAAGGGGAACACCGGGATATCCCCGAGTCATTGGACAAAATTCATGGAATACCCCCCTTGCCCATTAGGTTCAAACTTGAAGTTGTCCGTGGAGAGCCCGAACCGCCCTGTGATAAGACGACCTCAGTATTTCGCAGTCAGCGCTCAGAAGGAACAAACCAAGAATGCTATTTCCAAGACCTTTCAACTTGTCCATCATTTCGGTGGTCTCTCTTTTCTGGGCTGCTTGGACCCGAGGTTCCAATGCCTGTAATGTTTTCTTGGTGCGGGCTACCTCGGGCGAACCTGACGGAAAGAGCTCCAGTAACAGCTTGTAATCTGCAAGCTGGTTAAGTTGCCAGTCATCAAATGATATCGAGAAATTAACCCTCTTGTGCCCGGGCCAGCGAGGACCAAGAGTCAATGTTCTCACTTGCGGCTGCTCTGCGTTGGAGAGCTTTGATGTAGTGGGGGTCATCCTCGAGAGCTATTGTGGCAAGTCAGACGTGCTTCTCTCGCCATGTAAAAGATATGATACCGCGTGTACAAGCATCAATCACTCCTTGGTTATCATTCTGTTCGACCAAAATCAGCACTTTGGTCGCTTGGTGGAGACCGTCAGAGCTCACCAACTTGATGAGACAAGCAGCTATATTTGCATTGAGAATAGCCCTCGCTTTTGAGCACTCCGATTCGAGGATACTTGGAGGTTCCGCGTGCACATTCTGTGGTGACTTGTCGTCGTCATCAGTTGGTGCTTCGGCATCATCGGTTGCAGCAGAGGGGTCGCTATCAGCGGATTGATTCAGGGTCCGCTTTCTTGGAGGCAAATGGCCCAGGGCTGTCTTATATGCCACCAGTGCTTCGGTCCAGCTGCCCGTTTTGAACAGCCCATTCCCCTCTAGCTTTAACTCGTCTACTTTCTCAAGACACTCCTGATGACGGCGATCAGGAAACGACGTGATTGGATTAAAGTTCTGACCTTTGTGACCTGGAGGGGTCCTGGGCTTGTGTCTAGTGATGGAGATGATGGTCTTTCCGACGTTTCAGCCATTACTAGTTTAGGAAGAGTTGGGTGTCTCTGTACAGGCCGCTTCGAAGCCGAAGTTCGAAGTACTCAAACAACTTCAAGCAAGCACTATCAATCGTGCGTTCCTAGCTATGTGGATTGCATACAACAGAGCGCTTCTTCGAAGATTTGGACGACCGTAGTCCTTCATGATGCAGGTCACATGACTCCAAAATGACTCGAGTAATGATTCAAATGATAACGCGCGGTCCGTCTCTACTTTGTGACCATGACATCCCAGGCAGCATTCTGGCTCCGTTGCGAAACCAAAGAGTTCGAGCGTCGCTCAGCCCTTACACCATCTACGGCTGAGCAGCTGATCAAGGACGGATTCAAGATATATGTGGAGCGCGATCATCAACGCATTTTTGACGATGAGGAATTTGAAAAGTATGCCTACATCCATCCCAGTGCTAGTCCACTCATCGTAGATCACAGAGTTGGCTGTGAGCTAGTTGCCAACAACTCGTGGTCTACTGCACCCCTGGATATCCCGATCCTCGGATTGAAAGAGCTCGCCGTTTCTGACGAGCCATTACTGCATACTCACATCCAGTTTGCACACTGTTACAAGGGACAGGGTGGATGGTCATCCGTACTATCCAGGTTCCATATGGGCGGAGGTACTCTCTATGATCTCGAATTTTTGACGGATGCATCTGGCCGTCGTGTCGCGGCCTTTGGATTCCATGCTGGTTTCGCAGGTGCCGCCGTAGGCGCGCTTGCTTTAGCCGCCCAGAGACAGGGGAACCAGCTGGGCCGTCTGGATCCATATGCGAATGAGGCTGCGATGATCGAGAATGTCAAGGCTGCCCTCGGGGGGAGCGGAAAATGCGTCAGGGCTCTTGTCATCGGTGCCCTAGGAAGATGTGGACGCGGAGCGGTTGATCTGTTCCGTAAAATCGGTCTGAACGAGTAGGTGCGAAGTTCCATCGCCTGCCATCAAGAATTGACTTCTAGTATTTAGGGATGATATTTTGAAGTGGGACATGGCAGAGACAGCCAAAGGTGGACCGTTCAATGAGATACTTGACGTCGACATTTTTGTCAACTGCATATACCTCTCGTCGACCATACCTCCTTTCTTGACACGCGAACAACTCGTAGATGCAGGCACACGGAGGAAGTTGTCCGTGGTCGTGGATGTCAGCTGTGACACGACGAATCCGTTCAACCCATTGCCCATCTATAGCATCAACACCACTTTTGCGAAGCCTACTGTGCCAGTTGATTTGCCGTAAGTGTTGTCATTTGAGCCTATCTTCAAATGTAACATGCTGTTCCAGGCAGGGCTCGTCACCGGTTTCCGTAGTATCTATCGACCACTTGCCGACATTGTTACCTCGGGAGGCATCGGAGCAATTTAGCTCTGACCTCCTTCCATCTTTGAAGGAGTTCCCCCAGAGGGAGACTGCGCGGGTTTGGACAGATGCCAAGGAGTTGTTCGACAAGAAGGTTAAAGAAGCAGTTGCAGATCTGGCTGCATGAAACCGCAGTCGAGTGAAAACAATCTTGTAAAACGGATAAGTTAGAAATTGAAACATGATTTATTTGATTTCGCATGATGCGTGGCGGTACAGCGTCCGACGTGTAGATTGATCTCGACAGCATTGCAGTGTCTCTGCACTGGTATATTATATGCATTGGAGGCGAAGACATGGGTCGAGCTTGTCTCCCCCACTTTCCTTCCTTCTCTTCACCGGCGCAGGTCGCCATCATGCAGCAAGCCAGCTCTCCCGTTCCTTTCATATGCATCTCGCCAGCCTCGCCCAAGAAAACTCATGCAGTGCTCCACTCCCCCTTCCTAGCCGACGATCCAGAAGTAGATGACGGTGGTTTCAGAGCGAAGCATTTGACACCACCCCCGAACATGTCTCCGAAATACCCATCTCCCTTGCGATCGTCCACATACCCGGTCCCAAAGGGCCTGCAGCGTGATCAATTTGATCTGCTTCTCAAAACATCCCGCGAAAGGACCTTGGGAGTCCAAAGAGCCCCCGACCTGCGCAAAGAATTGGCTGTCAAGAACCAAAAGAATAAGCAGCGTGAGTATTTGTATCCACGCGATTGCATCACACGACTGATTTTCCAAGTCGAGCGTCGAGCGCTGTTCTTGTCTAAACTATCGGAACCACCTTCTCCCACAGCGACAGCAACTCCGAAGACTCCCCCAGAGTCTCCAGCCATACTACACTGCTTTTTGCCTTCGCCAGGCCTTGAGTCCCCCCTTGCCGTGTTTGAGTCTGTCACGAAGGATGCGTGTGATGCGCCTGCTGGTCAGGCTCAGGGATGGGTCGAGCAGATCGACTTCCGTCTACCCATAGGCAGCCAGTCTTGTTCTGTGGGTGAAGCGCACAATGCTGGGTCGAAACGTCCGGGGACGGCGAGGAAGTTTCCACCTTCCCTTGATGAAATCACTGCTCGCATGGGCAGTGCTTCCCCGGGACGGTCCGTCCAAAGGCAGAACAGTGTCCCACCCCTGCCTTCTCAAGGGATTACCTCTGAGCGTCGTCCAAAGCTGAATGTTGGAAGGCTCCGCATCCCCCTCCGCACTCTGTCCCTTGGTGCTTCGATTTCCAACGGTTGCGAATGCAGTGTTACCCCACCACTGACTCCCCACACTCCGAAGTTGGAGATAACAACGACTGTTGTTCCTCGCACTGCTAGTGCTGCTCCCTTTCCTCTCAACGAGTCCAATCTTCGCGCGTTCAGCCGCTTGCACACCGCGAGAGACATGATGAAGACTCTGAAGCGTCGCAGCTCACCACCTCCCCCTGGTGTGTGGTGCGACTCGTCCAGTACTTGCGTTCAGCGGAAGAGAAAGAGCGCACCAGCAGTGCTTTACGGAAGGGGAAGAGCTGGCTTCGACCATGACGTGCTATCCATACCTGGAGGCTTTTGATTACTCGACTCTTAGGTGCACAGCAGAAGCGAAGGAATACCGTTCCTAATTACATTCCCTAGGCATCCATGTCGTCTGTTCATGATGAAGATACCTCTGTATGCAAATGCCAGTTGTGTTCACGAATTAATTCAAGAAATGGTATCAAATTTGGTTTGCAGGTATATATACAGATGGCCTGGTCACTTCCACGACTCAACAGTTCGCCACCGATGTTCGCGATTGTCAGAGACGCTGCTCATCAGATCCGGGGGTGGGGTGGGTGGCTTCCCTCGTAGCCTGCTGATGACCTCCATACGGTGAACTGTAGCAGTTGTACATAATCTCTACCGGGAGTCACGGTGATATGACTCACCATAGTTAGTCCTGGTGTGCATGTCCATGAGCTCTTCATCGGAATCAGCTAGCGGATCTGTGGTCGTTACCACTTGCCAAGCGTCTGTCAGAGTGGTTTTGTCACATCACATCACCCAGAAATCATAAGAAATATGACGAACGTTCCAACATCGACCGTTGGGGCACACGAGTACTGACTGATCTGAGTTCTGTGGTACGTCAAGATAAACATTAGAAGCACCGTACGCAGAGATGTCACAAACCTATAGATAGCGATGTCTGTGGAGATCGCTGTGGTGGCAAATAATGGATATATGCTTTCTCGCGAACACCGTCACCTGGTTGGCGTGTTTGACGTGACCGATGGGAACTCGACTCGGCTACGAAACGAGATTAGAGCAGAACACCCTTTTCAAATGACGATATGCAGACCTCGCAAGGAAGGCTGCGCATTTTTGGCCTTCTTTTCGTTCTCGAGCGAATTCATGAGTCGTTGGAGGAACAGATTCCTCTGCGTCGACATGGCCTTTCCCCATTCGATCTCTTCCTCGGTGTCCACGTTCTCGGCCGCCATTTCAGCATCCGACAAGCGACGCAGTCGGGGGACCTTGCCTGGATTCTGACGAGAGTAGTCATCATCGTATGGGTTAGGTTGTCCAGGACCCTCCAGATAATGGAAGACCAGCCACAGAAAAGCTCGTGCTCGATCAGCGGAGGAAATTTTGATCGGAAGAAAGAGATCGAGAAAGTTGAGAGGAGAGTCAAAATGCGTAGCAGCGAGAGGCTTTGTATTATCAAAAATAACAGTCTGCTGAGTTCAGTGCCAAAGCTAGGGTCAGAAACTTACAGCTGCGTGGTTCGCAAGGATAAATATGAGATTGACGACACTTGTAGGCGGAAGATGGCGTGCGCGCTTGAACCAAAAGTGATAAGGATATAGCCGGGCGATAAGCCACTTTGGTACACACCGCTTTCTCGAGAATCTCTTCTGGTGTTGATGGGGACACCGATTTAAGCTCTGATGGTAACAAAGCTGCTTTTAAGCAATTCTTGATCCGGGGTGCATCTTGAGCATTTCCGTCGGTTTTCTGAAGGGATGGCACGGGGTGATAGGTCCTAAGGGCAGTCTTCATTTCGGGAAAGACTGGCACTCTGGTTAGTACGACCAAGTAGTTGAGCAACGGCGGATCCGCGCTTGACCTACATGCCATGGTAGTGTTGATGCGACCGACATTTGTGAGCAGCGAAATTTTTGCCAGTTCGACGGCGAATGCGGGTGTTTCGATCATCTTGTCCTTGAGCACTTTGGAGCATTTGCTGGAATGATACAAGGCATTGACGTAGAGATCGCAAAAGTGGACTTTGCCGGAAGTGCCGGGGGTTTGGCTAGTAAAGACCGTCTTGGTGTCGGAGAAGATGTAGTGGAGGAGATCGAACTGAACGTCCTCGCGGGTGAGTGGCTCAGCATCACTGCGCTTTATGGGGAGGGCTTTTCTGCTGAGATATCCGACGCTAAAGGTGAAGCAAGATATGAGAGCTGTTCGGGACGTGAGTGTTAGCATGCGTACAGAGGAGCAGAATCGTTCAGCCAGCGCGGGGAGGACTCCGATGTCGAGGCCATGGAAGTAGGAGCGGAGGGAGACGAGGATGTGAAAGGAAAGGAACGAACATGAGGCAACCTTGCATGACTGGATGGCCGCAAGTGTACTAAGATGAATTGGTGGAATCTCACGAGTACATGGATGCCACCGTTCGCACGGCTCTGCAGGATGTGCCAATCGATGGGCCGAATGTTGGTTGTTGTCCAAGTTGTATTACCTAAACCCATCTTTTTTTCCTGAACATGGACAACCTACAGTTCGATGACTCCACGAAGGTGGGTCGAGCGCCATTGACTTGGTGCAGCTTGGCCGACCGTTTCTCTCCACAGAAAGAGCTTGCCTCCTTTCTGGAGCGAGAGCAGGCGCATGCTCGTGTCAACGAGTCCACTCGAAATCTGACAAGCATGTGTTGGGACAAGTCAGTGTCTCAACTCACGTCTCTGTCCGTGCTCATCTCTTCCAGGTGCATCACAAGCACTCCCGGCAGTCGATTTGCCCGTGGCGAAGAAAGCTGTCTAGCCAACTGTGTCGAGCGATTCTTGGACACCAGCATCTTCATCGTCAATCAGGTACAACGGCAGCAGCAGCAGTTACTGCAGTCACATGAAGCTCCTCCCTCGTCCTGAATACACTCCTCGTATCACTACACAGTACAACTACAGTAATCATGAGAATCCAGACAAGAACAGCTTGGCGAGCTTTGGTAAAATGTAAGTTGCAACTACAGGTGCAAAAAAGCAATATGCAGTAGGTATTTCCGTCTTACTGCACAATTCCAATGGGATTTCTATTGCCTCCGACCTGCTGACCTTGGACACGTCACCCTCAAGAAACTCAGTCACAAACTGGTCCTTGCAAGTCCATAACTCCCGAAGCCACACGTCGAAGTTGGCCTTGTCACCTTCTGGAACACCATTTTCTACAACGTATGCATCGAACGATCCACTTGCGATGATGGCGTCCTCTACGGGAACTTGCTTGGCAACGTCGAAGATGCGCAAGTGCATATGTACGACAGGTGGTGGTACACGATCGCAGAATATCGAGCGCAGGGTATAGTAGGATTGCCCGTATCGCCTCGGTGGTACCCCTAATACCAAGTCAGGTGTCATTCTGAAACAAGAATCGGTCAGCTCTACCGGGGTAGGTGATGGTGATGTCTAGTAGCTTCAACATGGATAGACGGGGAGCCAGTGATCGAAGACAGTAGTGGAGGCCAGTTGAGCGGGGAAGGAGGAGGTTATTGAGGTCGGGCTTTTGATTAGATAGCGTTTAGTCATTACGATGCACAGTGCACATATACGCACGACTCCAAGTTTCTCTGCATATCGTCTGCTGATCGGTCGAGTGTCTCTGCTTACAAGCGTCCCCTCGGGGAAGAGAATGAATGCAAAGCTATCGTCCTCTTGTTCGGCCCTCTTGCCGAGTTTGGAGAGTGTCTTGTCAAGTTGGGCTTGGTCGGATACCCAGGAGCGTGCTAGGAATATGAACCTAAACATTTGCATGCCCTGCAAAGATGTTGAGGAATGTGGCTAGATAATGAGTTGACACATACCGGGCCAAGGATAGGGATCCACTGGAGGCTTTTCTTGAGTGTGATGAAAACATCCCGGTGGGCATTCATGAAGTAGGTCAGACACCACACATACCACCAGTCACAATAAGCCTGTTGTATTACAGGCCAGTTGGCAGAGTGTAAACGGAAAGCGACGTCTTACTTGGTGGTTTGATATGATCACGGACTTGGGTGGCAAATGAAGTGCAGCCACCTTGCCAGAAGGATCCCGCTCGACTATGTGTTGAATTTCTTCGGGACTAAACTTCCCTTGTCCCTGCGTTTCAAACGTGATGGAGAGTGCGGTAGGTGCAAACCACTGGTTCATCAAGTCTGACGGGGATGTCAAGTGTGTCGCCAGAAAGACGACATCTAAGACTTGCTCAACAGTGTAGCAAACGACCCTTTGGTGTACCGTATGCCGCAGTCATACGTAACCCTTGCCCATCGACCTGGCATGAGCTTGAGAGGCAAAAGAAAGAGCAGCTGAAATGCATGTATGACGGTAAACCCTGTGACGAACGACGCGAAGAAGAGCGCCCCGTTGAGCCATTGGGCCCATGTCCTTGGTGGCCTTGCGTGTATTGGGAGGGAGTGGTGGTCGTCCATGGCAAGATGTGTCACGTGCAGAAATGAATGTCTGGGTGGCTGTGTCTCTCCAACGACCAGAGATCCTTGCTCGCCGTCGTCGTCGTCGCCGCGGAGGCAATCGAGCAATGGCGTCCGAGCACCCGTCCCACCACAGAAGCGCATCCTACACGCGCGACACCCACAAGACTGCCGCTCCTTCACTCACTCACGCCCATTCTCGACCACAGACCAGTCCTCCTCACAGCCCGCGCAGAAGAGAACACAAGGAAAAACCCACAGAGAACGCACTCGTCTTCCCCTCTTCGGACAGATCTGATGGGGCCCTGGACAACTTTTTATCCCGTGGCGAGCTCACCCCCCGCCTTCCTCGTCCTCGCACAAGAACGGGCCCTTCTTCGCGCTCCAAATGGCACAATAATACTCCCGTACCACCGCTCAGATTCTCCGGCACTTCATCCCTCGAGACGCCCCCGCAGACACCATGCGATCCCTGCTCAGGTCGGGCCTCTGTCCTTGACTTCTCTGTTGTCGTCGCTGCGCCCGTCGCTGGAGTAGAGACTCTGGATGCATTGGTCGATGGAATGAATGGCATGGGCGGCGTATCTATGGAGGACCTTCTACCTGGTAACTTATCCAGTCGCTTCCGCTTCACCCTCCCCGTCCACCATCCATTGCACCAACCTCCGCTGCCCACCCCTCCTCCTGGCATCGTCTTAGGCAAGGGAAGGGGTTCGAAACACGGAAAGGTGGTCATTTCCGATGACGACGACGAGCCGCCATCCTCTCGACTGCACCTCCGCCATTTGCACTCTCACAAACAAACGTGTACACGGAAGGCATCCGCATCTACCATCACCGTCGACTCGCTCTCTACCGGCGTAACCACTCCACCCCCGCCCAATGACTCCGCCGAGGACCTCCCTATGCCCATACCGCAGCCAACGGAGCGCCCAAGAACAATTATCCCCTCCATTTCGGAGATTATTCGCAGTCACGCCCCTTACGCGGCCCAACAACACTCGCGCCCAGGGTCAGCGAATGCTTCCGCATCCGGGCATAGCAATGGACACGCCCTATCCAACACAGAAGACGACGAATCAGAGCCGGAACCTCTCACTGTAGACGAGGCCGCCGAGTTCCTCAGCAGGTCGTCAATGGACAGCATCGAGCACGAAGTAAGGCAGACTTTCCACAACCAAAAGCATTCCCCGGTAACTGCCTCCCGCAATGGTCCCCCCCTTGCATCACCACTAGCCTCCGTTCCGTCTAATGGCTCCGATGGTGGAAGCATCCGTCTTGGTCTGCGGAGCGCAACCTCAGACACATATACCCATACATCCTCGACAGCCTCCGGAAATGAGTCATTCGATCCTACCCAGTTTTCCACCTCTCCGACATCTGTCTCGCAGGCGATCGCAGAATACCTTCGTTCGGCACGTTTAACTACCTTGCTCAAACTCACCCGTTACCCACATGCTTCGATGGACCATCCAGTTACCGTCAGCCTTGCTGACATGGGAGATCCCAATGGGTTCCCTCTCGTTGTGTTTCTAGGGTTGGGTTGTGTCAGACACATCATGGGTCTCTATGATGAAATGGCCGACTGCCTCGGCCTGCGGTTGATCGCCATTGATCGGTAGGTGCTGTTGATACCGTTGTCAGGCTTTTGATTAAGTTTATCACCTTGACAGATGGGGTCTGGGTCGCACCGATGTCCCGCGCTCCAAGTCCGCCAGGGGCATCATGGAGTGGGCATCTGCTGTGGAAGAGGTGCTCGACCAACTGAACATTTACGAGTGCAGCGTCATGGCGCATTCAGCTGGTGCCCCGTATGCAATGTCATTCGCTAGTCGAGTTCCTGAACGCATTCGTGGTGACCTATGCCTCCTCGCTCCCTGGATTGGCGGTGGCGAAAGCGGTAAGCGTGCTATTCATGTTTGGCCACGCCATACTGATGATGATGGACAGGCGGGTATAGATGGCTGAAATATGTGCCAAACGGTATCCTAAGAACTGCTCAAGCTGCAGAGTGGAAGATACAGGCGTGGATGTTGGGCAAGCCCCCAAGGATTGCCTATCGAGGAATTGGTTACACTGCGCCTCCTTCACCTGCTCCCCGCAATGGAAAACCCGATCCCCCTACAGAATCTGATCCTCCGTGGCAAACCGAACTCGCAGGTAGGACTGGTAGTGTGTACCAGTCACAGGATGCAAGACGACGCATGAGCACAGGCTCCAGCTTGTTCAGTGACTACGACGATCTGAGAGACTTTGACGGGCGGTTTGGAAGTCAAAGCACGCTGGAAGCGCGCTCCATGAACCAGCAGGGGAGACGAAAACCCTCGAGGGGTATACTTGGGAGACTCAAACCTTCCAAGACAATTTCCCAACCACCGTCACCAGCAACGGAGACGCACACCGGGGTAGGCAAGAAACTCAAGACCCTCAGGTCCATGGGTTCACTGAAAGGCAAATCCAATGCGTCTGGTGCGAAGAAAGACAAAGCGGACGGACCTAGTCCACAGTTGCCCCAGCCAATCACACTGGATGTTGATCTGGGTTTGGGCGACTTCGACTGGAGCAAGTCCGCCTGCCGTGATTCACAGGAGTTAACTCCCATCATGGCTGCTCCAATGAAGGTGACCCGGTCAGCTGACAATGCCATCGAGAGATCTTCTATTACATCACTACCCAGACGAGCCGGACGACGGTCTATTTCATTCAGCACTTCCAGTGCAAGAGTCAAGCCGACTCCATCTAGTCTGCCATGCTCACCCCGCAATAGCATGTTCTCATCTCCTTACTCGAATGTTGTAGCGACTGCATCGAGTTCATATCAGGCCGCACTCGGTAATGCCCTGATCGCGGCTTCGCACGCCGAGGCTTCCAAGGGCACGCACAGCGATTTGGTACAGATTCTGAACCACGACAATCGTCCGTGGGGATTCTCATACACCGACTATCCTCACAAAGTGCAGGTATGGTATGGTGATAGGGATGAAAAAATTGCCGAAAATGCTGTGCGGTGGATGGAGCGCGTGATGGGAGAAGATAGATGTCAGGTTAGAGTCGTCAAGGGTGCTGACCATGCGCTCATGTACAAGAGTTCGGTGGTCGTGGATGTTCTCGAGTGCGTCAGGGATTTTTGGTGATCCGTTTTTTTTAGGTTGGTCACCACACGATGCAGCAATTTCGATCATTCTATCTTTTCATTATTAGTGCGCTATTTTTCGGGTTCTAATTTCTAGCGTGACCATTGCCCACACCGTTGCATTCTAATTCTAATGTGCATACCCAGTTGTTAACCCCCTTCTTTGAGTAGTACGACTTCACTGGATGGAAGGATCTTCATTGTATTGCTTTGCTATATTCGATTCGCGATACCTTTGCACCCACCCATTTCCATTATAATGTTATTTAAGCATCATTAATGTTTTATTGTATTTTGTGGAAGGACCCACGGCCCAAACATGAAATTATTGACCCTGGCCTGCGTCATCTCCGCCCTGCCATAGTCTGTATCCTTGGAGACAGCACATCCAAATGTCTGACAGGAATAGAGTCCGGAGGAAGTAAGGGGGCGCCTGGGGGAATAATGCCCTCGTACGGATTGTGAGGACGAGGTGGAGCCAGTGTCGATCCAGTCATGGGCGACACCACGCCGTGCGAGTAGTTCGTTTGGTTCCAAGAGGCCAGGTTACCGGTTTCTGCGTTGGAAAGCTGCCTCGAGGGGTGTCCCTGTTGTGGCCTCCGAACTCGGATATACACTAGTGCGCCCAGGACTAAAGATAACAGTCCAATAAACGAGACAATGGCAATGACGGCGATGACAGTCGCAGATAGCTTTGGCGTTTGTACGTTGGCATAGGAAGGAGTGGTCGTCGTGTATATGGTCGAGGATGGTACAGGCGATTCTGTAGATAGCTTGGAAGAATCTACGCCAGAGCTGACCGAAATAATGCTCGAAGGAGGGGTACTGGACATAGAAGAAGTCGTGGTAGCTGGTGTAGGTGAATGTGAAGTAGCCAGCGATACCACTGACTGCACACTCGTATGCCCCAGTGTGGTGATGTCGCTTTCCCCTGATGGCCATCCTGTTAATGTTGTTGCAGCAGCAACAGTAGGTTGCGCGAGGCGAGACGTGAACAGAGTAGGAGTGATATCACTTGCAGATGAAGAGGGTACCAGTTTCTCGGGACCTAAAAGTGAGGCTTCACACAGCCGTCAGGATACCACCCTGAGCGACGTAGGAAGTAGCGGACATACAGTGGGTGACCGGATAATCCAATGGCGGGACGAGCACGCAGCATGGATCACAGACCAGCACATCATTGAATTCATCGAGCCAGGATCCTGATGAGATGGCTACGCACGGTCCCTCGTATGAAGGTTGCACCTGGGAAGACGAACACAGGAGTGGGAGGAGGAGAAGACACCCAAAACAAGACGGGTTCTTGAATGAGTGCTTAGGGATGACCAGCATCTCGTGAAAACTTGGCGTCAAGCCAGGGAGGAGAGAAGACTATCAAAGTCGAGAGGGCCAACCTGTCCTGCCTGAGGCAGATGGCATTGGAATCAACATACCTCTGCACATCAAGTGATGATGCACTGCATCGTCGCGACGAGCTCTGTATACAGGCGCCGGCTTGATACAGCCCGGGTACCGCTATACGTTCAAGCCGTCCCTAGTTCGCTCACCATGGCGTCTCCGTTGCTCCCCGTTGGAGCCCACGTCAATGCTGTAGACTGATTCGGAATCCTGGTCAGACTGAACACTCGAAAGATAAAAAGGAGGCCGTACGATCAGCCGAATGAACCTGACAGCGCTCGCTGTATCAGTTTACCCCCCAGTATCTCTCCCTTAACTTGCTCGGCCGTGTATTATGATGCCAGAGAACAAGCCGCCAGGAAAGAGGAAGGGACCGGTGCACAACCTAGCGACCGAGGACACGGACCAGCTACCATCAAACGGCGGCAGGAAAAGGAAGGCCAACAGCGCAGCTGACACTGAAGACCCAAAGAGACCCAGTGCTGGCTACTACGGACATCCATCAGACAACGAGTCTTACGACTTCACAGCAGCCCATCCCCGACATTCCTCTCACACCACCGACCGCCAACGCCAGAGATATCATTCACAGTGGTTGCACCCGCCTCAGCCTGTGCACCGTCCAGCATCAGAGATGCACCGGTCACGACGACCGAGGTCACCGAATAGCAACGCCCCTGATGTCTCGTCGCATCAACCACGATCTAGCCGATCTGCGAGCATGCCCCAGCGCACCATGTTGCAGTGTGAGTTCTCTGGCCATGTTTATACGCCGGGTCGTCTCATATGTGCTAGATGCCTGGCGTACTGTTCTTGACTCTGACCCTTTGGCGGAGTCTGACGAAGAGTTCCCTGACGAGCACACTCGACTCGATTATGGTAGGTTGGCAGACATACTTCCATGGTTATTTTTAACGTCATGTAGTCAGGCGAATACAAGTCATCTCGCGTTTGCGAGGTCGATCACCTACACCAGCTGAGTCGAAGTCGGCAGCAAATAACCATCAGAACGCGACTACTCCACGCTAGGTGTACATTATCGCTCTTGTATGTTCCCAGCTTCACTGTTCCCACTGTCATCCATGTACAAGTTAGTAAAAGATCCGATGTATTGACTATGGCACAGATTCTAGGATGTGTATTGTAGTATGCAACCCAGGGGTGAGCATGAATCGAAGAACAACAATAAAATGTGAACAAGGTATAAACAAAAGGGGACTGCTCAGCGAATATCGAAGGTCCTTTCTGGACAGCCATGCCCTTGAAGATAAAATACACCTGCGACAGAAAAAAAAATACACCTCTCTCTATCAGAAGACTGTCCTTCACTCCTCAAGCCACTTTTCGCATTTCTTGGCATACTTGTCCAGTAACTGTGCAAGGTCGCGAATGACAAACGTCAGCACAACAGTAGCGAAGAATTCCGAGGCACGTTTCAGCTTCACTTCCGCGGCTGTTCTCACATCTGCAGGAAATGCTGCATATATAGGGGCAACGGGTTGTGCGAGCAGTGCCTTCGAATGCTCGTCAAGCAACTGGGCATCCGTGAATAATCGGCCGAGTCCCGTCACATATGCAGCTGGCGAATCGAGGCTAGACAAACGTGTCACAAGCATATTATCAAACACAAGTTTAAACATACTTTTTGCCGTTCGTGAACTTGTCAAATTGACGCGTAAGCTTCCCACCCCATGAAGTCATCTGCGGCTAACGTCAAGCCATCATCCAAACACTGGCAATGGATACGTACCCCACCACTCTTCTTCAGCACAAAGCCTTCCCCGACGCCAAGCTTCTTGCCAAAGTTCGCAACCACACTATCGCATATCGACGAAAAGTCCTCCAACTTTGCCACCCAAGCTTCGGCCTCTTTGCGCCCAACACTGCCTATTCCAAGCGCCAACCCACTGCATACGCTCCCAGCACCAAAGAACTCGACAGAGGCTTGGCTCATTTCCTCCAGAGCCGAGCACAGGGCCCCCACAACCCGCACCTTTTCAGGGATGTTGGAAAGCTTAGCACCGCCTTGCGACCATACGCCCTGGGGAACATGCAATTTTCGCGTGATGTAACCGCCCGACTTGGAATTCATCGTGTTTGCGAGGAGCACCATCATGTGGTATGGTTTCCGTTGGGAGTCGGCAGGGGGGGCAGGTGGAAGGGGGGAGGTTGGTGTCGTCGGAAGAGTTGTCAGCATCGCCGACGGTGGGGCAAGAGACAGGGCAGGCGGGGACAAGACATCTGTTTGTACAACAAGTTGTGGTGGAATATTTACATTGACGCTAATATTTTGATTCAATCTTGAAGACGCCGAGACCTTGCGGGGCTGGTTTGGGAGTGCTGCCTGAGGTAATGGAGGACGATGGGGCTCGAATGGAGATATGCGACCGTTTACAGTGGACGGCCTACGACCGGGTTGTGACGAGGCACGACTCCGTCCAGGGATGGAGATAGGTGGTGTCGCAGAGGGGGTTGGGGGGTCTGATGGTTGTGGGGGAGATGATTCGGTTGGAGATGATGAAGTCGTCGAGGGAGGCGCAGACATTTTATTTCGTCGCTGGTGTATGGTGCCCATCACTATTGAGGCATTAATAAGTGGTTGTGCATTCGGTACACTCAAAGACTCTCCACGAGGTCGAGAGAGAAACTGGGCCGTGGCCGATGAGCCCGGTAGTCTAGATATCGTGATGTTACTGGCAGAGCGGAATGGGTGCGTCTGAGTTGTTGGTGATGGGAGGGGTGGTAATGGATGCGAGTCTCGCTTGATCGTATGGGGCGTATCAGGTCTCCGAGGAAGAGAAGAGAAGAATTCAGATTTCTCATCACCGAGGGTTTCGTCACCTTGTGCAGGACGGTCCAGTCTGACACCTTCCTCAGATACAGCAGTGAGTTTCGTGCCAGAGCCTGTCCGCTTATGACCGACTGAACTTCCACGTGGCCTACTGACATCTAGGAATCGGTTAGTTTGTGAAGGGGGTATCGCGGGTGCGGGGGGTAAAGCAACGTCTGGAGGTGGCAGTGGGGGTGGAAGTGGAAGAACAGAGGAAGCGCGAGGTCTACCAACAATCGGGGTAGTGTGTGGTATGCGATTCGGAGGGAGAGTAGATGTTCGGGTGAGAGTGGCTTGTGTCATAGTAGGCGAAGATTCACGGGAGTTGGCGTAGGGGTGTACAGGGGTGCTAGGAGAGGGAGAATAATCCTGGGATAGGTGGGCAGCATTTAGCATGGCGGAACCAATGCCTTCGTGAGCATCATGCTCGTCACTTGCTTCGTCTGCCATGACCAAAGGGTGAGGTTCGTCTTGGAAGTGTTCCGTGGCATAGGATGATGACCTATGTGAGTCTGATGATGGGGATAATGATGATGGGGAGGGTGGTTGGGTCGACTCTGTGGAGGTGGACGTGGTATACAGAGATGTGGGCGAGTGTGGTATTGGTGGTATGCTGTATATCAGACTCAAAATATTCATCCTGTCAGCGTATGTGTCGTGCTGAAGAGGAGTTAGGGTACCCAGATATAGCTGGTGTGGGGATGGGACGTACAATTGACTTCAGCCGTCTGACTTCTTCCTCCTGAGCGACAACGCTACGGCGGCGACCGTTTCGTCTCCGGCCCTCTGTGCTGTCCTCACCTCTCCTCACCCTTTCCATGACTTCGCTAAGAAGAGCGACACTCCTGCCGTATGCTATAACTGCGGCATGCGGGTCATCGTTGGTGGCATCAAGTTGCACGGCTTCTCGTGCCAGCTCAAGTGCTCTGGTCAAGGCACGACGAGAAGAAGGTCGAGCTTCCGTGCGCGAATTTGGTTGATGAGGAGAGAGCAGCAGTCGATCCGGAACGATGTCCTGTGTTCTTGACAGGGTTCTCGTGTGAGAAGATGTGCTAGTTGGTGTAGCAGAGTTGGAGGCGGGGTCAGAATGAAGGAACGTGCTTGAAGATGGTTGCGACGTGTGGGTAGCTGGCGGTGAGACGGTGGATTGTTGGGTTTGGGGAAACGCGGCTACTGCGACAAGATTGGCGGATGCAGCAGGTCGACCGTAGCTGCTCTGACTTGTGCTAGTGCTGGACCTGTGTCTGGACGTGGATTGGTCTTGGTCTGGCATGGGGAGCTGGTAATCTCCGTGAACGCCATTCGTGAATGCTGACGGGTTCATCGGTAGGCTGGGAATAGGCTGGGTTGGCGGTGGGCCAGCAGGGGGCACGGCTGCAACGGACGAACGACGGCGTTGGGAGAAAGGCGGGGCACTCGACGCGAGACTATCCCACTGGCGCGAGCGGTGGAGAGGACGGGAGTTGAGTTCGGGAACCATCCCAGACGCTTGTCGATGGCAACGACGACCGACTCAACGACATCACACAACATGCGGAGTCTCAAAATCTTTTTTTTCAGTGTCGTCCCTTGGACAGACTCACGACATTGAGACACTATGGAGAGCAAAAAAACCAAAGTGACAAGAACGTGAAACAGTGAAGATAATGAGTGTCTGATTATCCGCTAATAGAGTCGCAGAGATTAAGAGGTAACGAGAAAAACGAGCGGACGGTGAAGAAGACAACGAACGGACAGACAGGGTATACTCTAGGCCACTCAGTCCAACAGCTTTCACTGGCAATTCGATCACTCTCGGAATTCAGCCTGTGATCCTTGCGCGGCCAATCGGCTCTCCAAATTTCTGCCAGACACTTCAGTTGCATCACTGATGGCTGCACAGCCTGCCCCACATACCTGAGAGACTCCTCTTTGGCCAACAGTTCCTGTCGTTTCTCGTTGATCTCTCTCTGGACCTTGAGTTCAATCTCACGCAGCTGAAAATAGGATTTCTTAAAACGCAATCCGGAGAAGTTGGCTATGCATCACAAACCTTCTCTTCCTCACGGCGGAGTTGCTCTTCCTTAAGACGCACGCTTTGGGTTGCGAGTTCCTCGGGAAGGATAGACGAATCACTACAACCATCATTTGGTCATCACTCAACGGGTGCAGCGATCAAAAACACCCACTGCGCAGCATCCATATGCACCGTCCTAGAAAGCTTCTCGGTACGGTATGTTTCATAGAGCACATCGTGCGTGAGCGATTTCAGGTCGCCGAGATGAGAGCTATCATTCCTGGTAAGTATCAATCTCATGCATGACTTTCCAATCTTACTTCAAGAGGGCACTCCTGAGCCTGCTGAAGTCCGAGTGCTTTGGGTTGTCAACTTCGGCAATACCCCAAGGATATCTTCTCGCTCGGACTGTCTGTCCATCCATTTCGATCACTTCCTCCGAACCAATGATAGCAAATGGTAGAAGGGCCTACAAGACACGTCAACACGCGAATAATACCAAACAAACCTCCAAGACACATACCCGTAGTTCGCTGTTGTCTTGAATGGTCTCCTCGTCATCTTCTTCAACATCGTAGGGGAAGTTGTAAATTGGTATATCGTAGTGTTCGATGTCTTCCATGATCTATTCCTACATGTCAGCGAGAGAACACAGCGCATAGGACCAATACTGACGCGTTTCTTAAAGCCCCGGAGTTCACTTGGGGTTAAGGAATCCGCTTTACCAATGACGGGAATCACGTTGACACGTGGCGATAAGCGGCGCATCAGCTCAATGTCCATCTCCCTGAGGCTGTTAGACAAAGAACGTCAGTGGGAGGTATACTTTTCTTGGATGCACCTACGCATGGCCAGTAGGTGGGATGAAGTAAAGCAGAGCGTGCACTCGGTTGTCCCTGAACCGGGGATTACGCTTGATACGAGACTCTTCAGCCAAAATGTCGTCGTATTGGCGCTCGAGGTAGCCAACGATTTCCTGGAACCTGAGAGCGACATTCGGACAAGGTCGGGTAAAATGAAAAGAAATACGAACTCAAACTCATTGTCAATGTTGTCCCCAAATCCAGGGGTGTCTACGATGGTGAGCGCAATGCGGACGCCATCTTCCTCGAGCTCTGCATGACAAGTGTTAGCACGATGTGGTGACGTGGTTGTCAGTGAACCAACATACCAACGTTAACAGGCTTGATCCTGATGCCTTCCTCGATGTGCGCAGTGTCTGGGTTGTCGGATACCTTGTGGGCCAAGACCTCGGAGTCGCAGAGGGTGTTGACAAAAGTAGTGCGACCCGTTCCAGACGCACCTACGACGCAGACAAAACGTTCAATTTTCTACACCACCCGGGAGAGTGATGTACACACCAACAACCATGAGGGTGAACTGGACACCCTTCTTGATCTTGTTGCCCCTGCGTCTGCCAGCGAAAGACATTTTGAGTGAGAACGAGTTTTTGAACTTGCTTTACTCGAAGGCGAAGAGGAGAAACTAGGAAAGTCGAGCCAACCTCTTTTCAAGCTCCGCTCGGTCAGCGCCACCGTCGCAAACCCAAAGGCTTTGCATGGCCGTCCGCCGCATGAGTGCGAGTGGGCCATGGATGCGTGGTTGCCACGTCGTGGTCGACGCTGCTCGACGCGTCTTGCATGTCTCCCCACCATTGGGCAGCCCATCGGTGAGAGTCACAAGAAAGAAATACTCAGACCTTCCGCCCAAACCGATCTGCAGTCTACAAGATGTCCCGCTGGCATCTGCGTCGAGTGCACCAGTCTCTGAGATTGCTCCTCACTCGACACCGAAACGTAGGGCACGCGAGGCAAAGTCACTTCTCAGCGAAACAGGACGTCGCCGCAAGAGGGTCCCTTGTCAAGGTGATCCACCCCCTGACAATTCGTGTTCGGATCACCAACTTGCTACACCCCTCCCATCCATAGAAGAAGTCGAGGGGCCACGTTCAAGCATATCAAGGACGCGTCGACGGACACGTTCAGAGCTGGGATCCGTTGGAGACCCAGCAGCAGGTTCCCCTTCGAAGCAACCAAGAAACGCCCTTGCCAAGGAAATCCTGACGAACCTGGAGAACTTTCCTCATTGCATCCTACTTACACGGGTGGGTCAGTTTTATGAGGTATGTGACATGGCATAAATGTGTGAACCATTCATGACATACCCTCCTAGTCATATTTTGATCAAGCGAAGGATGTGGCTCATCTGTTGGGAATCAAGTTAACCTCGCGAATTTGGGACAAACAGAATATCGACATGTGTGGATTCCCAATAATGCACCTCGACAAGTACCTCAAAGTCCTCGTACTTCAGCACAAGCGTTTCGTAGCCATGTGCGAAGAGTTCCCACATCATCAGCCTGGCCAAAAGCCTGCGTTCGAGCGTCGAGTGGTTCGTGTAATCACTCCTGGGACTCTCGTCGACGAGCCATTTCTGAATCATTACGAGAACAACTACCTTCTCGCTATTGCATCTGCACCCAATATATCAGATGACGTGGATGACTCGCACTCCTTTGGCTTGGCTTGGACAGATGTATCCACAGGTGAATTTTTTACCAAAACGATTCACTTAGAAAGCTTGAAAGACCATTTGGCACGAATCTGTCCAAAGGAGATCGTTCTCCCAAGAGAACTTGAAAATCATCTCGAGCATCCCGTTCGACAGGCAGTCGAGGATGAAGACATCTTTGTCTCGTATTCAATCCACCTCCCCTCTAATGAACCACTGCCTTTTCCTGTCGATAATGTTTCACTCGAGACCGATCAGCCCTCTATTGCTTATACGACCCGTGAGTCAGAAGCGATCAATATCCTCACGAGTTATATGCGCGAAAACCTTTTGGAACATATGCCCCAGCTTTCTACACCCAGCAAAGAAGGCTCTGAAGAGCGCATGCAAATCGATTCCCACACCATAAAGGCGCTTGAAATTCGAGAGAGTACCAGAGAAGGAGGCGTGACAGGCAGTCTTCTTAGCGCCGTGAAAAGAACTGTGACCAGCAGCGGGACACGGCTTTTGGTTCGTAGACTTTGTGGGTACCGTTGTGCTAGGTATTTAGCTGCCAGATAGCTAATGGATTTGCAGGTTCACCTAGTACTTCAGTCAGGGAAATTCAATCGCGCCAAGCACTGGTGGAGTTTTTCTATACTAGGCCGTTCCTTCGCAACGATGTTGTGCAGATGTTGAAGGAATGCGACGACGCTACTCGCATTGTCCAGAAGTTTCTCCTTAGCAAAGGTGAACCAAGGGACCTATTATCCATCAATCGAACAATTGAGGTTTGGATTGCAATCCAAAAGCGGCTCGAACTTGAGCGAAAGATGGAGACATCCGAACGAGGAAATCTCATCTGCAGTGAATGGCAAGGTATCGACGCTCTAGTTTCTGGTATCGCAGACCTTCAGAACTTGTCGTGTCGTATTGCGTTGGCCTTGCACGATATTGAGGTTCCTAATGTCGCTGTGGAAGCACCTGGTGAAGACGACATTCCCCAGGAGGAAAAAGAGACTCAAACAGTGGCATATAATGGTATATACAAGTGGACAGTCAGACCCGAGTGAGTTGTAGGATCCATATTTGTCATGACACTCGACGATTGGTGTTTGTAGGTTTTCCGACCGACTTACTGATCTACATGGGAACCTGAATAATTTCCTGGACACTCGACGAAGGATGGAACGAGAACTTCAAGTCCAGTATAGTACACGAGCTTCGCAGGCGGTTTGATCATTACTAAATCATCCACAGATGCGCCATCTTTGACACTGCGCACCTCCCCCGCTCAAGGCATGCATGTACACATTGCACGAGCGAAAAGGGACCAGAGCAAGGTCAAGTCCTCGGCAGACTTTGTCAATATATCTGAAAGTGCATCTACCAGTAGCTTCTTCTACCAAGTACGTGCTTCAAATTTCAACTTCTCTCGCTGTGTAAATGTCATCAATAGCCCTGGTCGCAACTTGGTAACCAAATAGTCGAAACCACTACAGCCATCTCAAATGCAGAGAAGGAGATCTTTAACACGCTGCGCAATGAGGTAAATTATAGTAGCAGTCCTATTTCGCGTGTATTAAGCACTCTGCAGGTCAAAGCCCTTGCTACCCAACTGCGGCGTAATGCCAGGATCATGGACGAATTAGATGTAACTATTGGTTTTGCTAACCTTGCAGCAGAACTTCGACTTGTCCGACCAATCATCAAAGATGAGTAAGTCTCTTCGTTGAATTATCTGGTCTATCTAAGGATCTCCCATAGTGCCACGTATGAAGTAACAGGTGGACGTCATCCCACTGTCGAGCTCGGTCTTCTGAATTCTGGTCGAGTCTTTACCCCCAACTCGGTCTCAATCAGATCCGACTCTCGACTTCATGTTATCACTGGTCCTAACATGGCGGGAAAGTCAACGTTCTTGCGACAAACTGCACTGATGGCTATTCTTGCACAGACGGGATCATTTGTACCTGCCGAGCATGCTGTTATTGGGGTCGTGGACAAGCTCTTCTCCAGGGTCGGGGCAAAAGACGATTTGTTCAGGGATAGAAGTACATTCATGGTAGAAATGCTTGAGACAGCTGAAATTCTCCGTCGTGCAACTCCAAGGAGCTTGGTAAACGGTAACAGTCTAATCAGGCGTGTTGAAACTCATTAAAGTCAAAGGTCATCATGGATGAGGTTGGCCGAGGAACAACGGTCCGAGACGGTTTAGCTATTGCATTTGCAACGGTACACCATCTAGTGGTGCACAGCCGTTGTCGGGCACTGTTCGCGACCCATTTTCATGAACTAGCTGATCTACTAGCCTACTCCAAGGATAACCACCATGGCGATGGAATATTCCGTGATGTTGGTTTTTTCTGTACAGACGTACACGAAACCGCGGTAATGCGTATCTTGCCAAACGGAAAAGGAAAAATCTCATTCTTGCACAGGACGACTACTTTACTTATTCCCATCGCCTTAGACCGGGGGTCAACCGCGCGAGTCACGGGCTCAAAGTTGCTCAACTGGCTGGCATGCCAAAGTCAGTTGTTCTCCTTGCGAAGAATATCTTGACTGCACTACAGGGACAACAGCACATGAGTGCTGAAGAGCTTTCCCTGCTCGGAAGATCAACGACAGCGACCAATAGATAGATGGCTTACACAGCAGTCGCAATTCATAAATTAGACTGGGTTACCCATTCCCTATGCCACGGGCTATCAACGACAGGCTCAAGGTGAATGTTATGACACGTCCAGAGGGGTTCGTGTTAGAACGTGAAAATGTGCTATGTATGTCATAATAATGGTTTGCAGGATGCATTCCTCTGATCTTCATGCCATCTGTGACCGAATGAAGTTCAGTGCTGAACCTGCCCTGAGCCAGTTCAACTGGTCAGTCGACATTGTGTGTTTTACGGGTATCTCAAAAGTCTTCCCACTGCGCTTTGAAATGCGAAGCTTGATCCCAGCATTTTCGTTACCGTTCAACAAATCTGCAACGCCGACGGTTTCGACAGTGTCCCTCGAATCGATCCGTGAATAATCGGCCTTGTCAGCAAACCAAAGGGGGAGTATGCCTTGTTTCTAGATGGTTTTTAGATCATATATGGTAAGAAACTATCAGTTTTCGCACCTTGAGGTTGGTTTCATGGATGCGAGCGAAGGAACGGGCGATGATAATGGTACAGCCTGAGAACAATTGAGGGCGCGCAGAGTCTCACTTATCACTTATTCCATACCGTAGAATCGGGGCTGCAACGCTGCGTGTTCACGTGCACTACCTTCCCCATAGTTCTCGTCAGCAATCAATACCCATGGTTGCTTGCGTGACTTCAATCTCTTCGCTATTGTCGGGATGGTATCAGAGGCGGTCTCCGTCGCATCATGATCGTGGTCGAATGCGACATTGACATCGCCATTTTCATCGTTCACTGCCTAGAACGAGGTGTCAACGAGAAAGGGAGATCAAAAGTACACCATCTTACTGTGATCACTTTGAGAACAACGTCAATCAGTACGTCTATTCGAGCATAACAGGATGTGACACACAGGTATTTTCAGAAATGTTGGTAAGATGACCCTTGTATTTCAGCCATGGACCCTTGATAACTGATCAAACCCACAGAATATCATACGTGGCGAGAACTACTCACAGCTGCAGAGATGTGGTCAGTGGTACATTTTCCCCTTACTCTCATCAATACCCTTGAAGGTGGGAGTTCCAGACCTCTAGGATTGTGGGGCCCAAAATGACTCGAGAAAGGCTCCAGAATTTCAAGGCGTTGCGAATCCTTGCTGATGATCACTTCAGTTTCTGGCTGAGGTTCTGGCATAGGTCTGGGATAGTAACCAATGTTCCCGAAGGTGAAACCACTCGAGGGAAGGTCTTGTCCGGTCGGAGGTAGGAATTGGAAAGGTCTTCCATCCGGTAAAGTAATGGAATCTGACATCGGGTTAAACGAGAGTTTCCCAGAGAAAGCCATTGCAGTGACGACAGTCGGTGAGGCAAGGAAATTCATCGTATTGCGGTTACCGTCGTTGCGTGACTTGAAGTTACTGTTGAGAGTTGTGGGCCAAGTGAAGAATCACAAGCAAAGGAGCACACCGGTTAAAAGACGTAAGGATTGCTTCAGGCGGGTGAGTAAATGCGGAAACATTGTGTTAACGTGCACGTACCATTCTCTTTGTCCTTGGCATCTCCTCGTTTCCACTGACCGGAAATGGATTAGGATCTTCAACAAGCAAGGAGGCATTGCTTACTTGACCAATGCAGGGACCGCAAGCGTTGGCTAGGACCACAGCACCCACATTCTCCAGACTACCGGTGACGCCATCACGCTCCATAGTTGCACGAATTTGTTCGGAGCCAGGTGTGCATAAGAACGGTACTTGTGTTTGCAACCCAGCTGTCTTTGCTTGATCGGCAATTTCAGCAACCCTGGTCTTCGGACACTTTAGTTAGGTTTCTCGGGTCATACACAAAACGAACCATGTCCTCATAGGAGCTGTTGGTACAAGACCCGATTAGACATGCGGAAACTTCATCCTTCCACCCATTTTCTTGGACAAGGGCAGCAAACTTTGATAGCGGGGTTGCTAAGTCTGGGGTAAATGGCCCGTTGATCATGGGTTCCAGCTCCGAAAGGTTCTGGATTGGACAAGATGTTCAACTATTTGTTGCCAGTTGACGTCCATGACACGTACGACTTCGATGACCTCATCATACTCAGCACCCTCATCGGCACTGAGATATCCCTTGGCGGCAGCTTCGTCGGCAGCGCGGGCTACGGGGGCCCGTCCAGTCACTTGCAAATATGCACGCATGCTGGCGGTGTACGGGAAAGTAGATGTCGTCGCCCCCACTTCCGCTCCCATGTTCGCAACAGTTGCCAGTCCTTTGAAAATCTAAGCAGCTACTCCAGGACAATTGACAATACAGCTCTCACCGGTGCAGGATTGGGCATGGACCCCCGGTCCAAAGTATTCCAGGATACGTCCAGTGCCTCCCTACATACTGATAAGCCAGATTCCGCGCCATGCAATGTTATCACTCACTCGAACTGTTAGCTTACCGGTCAAGTACAGAATCAAATCCTTCGGAGTCGCCCAGCCATCGAGTGTTCCGGTTAGGTGGACGCCTATTATGATTTCATCGCTCACCCTCTAATGAAATAGAATCAGCAAAAAGACTTACCCACGACCTGGGGTGCCTTCAACTCCCATGGCGTCCCAGTCATGGCGTCGACCGCATCGGCACCTCCGACGCCGATGGCAAGCAAACCAAGGCCACCAGCATTAGGCGTATGTGAATCTGGGCTGCCATATTACTAAATTATCTGACCATGACTATACTGAGGCCTACCAGTTCCCAGCCTGTATATTACACAGCATCAGCTAGGAAGTGCGTGGGACCGAGACAAGACTTACATGAGCATTCCCGGAGCAGCGTAGTTTTCTAGAACGATTTGATGTATGATCCCAGAACCAGGCTTCCAAAATTCAATGCCGTATTTACGCGCAGCACTCTCCAAAAAGTCAAAAACTTCTTTGTTCGACATAATGGACTTCTGTAACCACTTCGGTTACAGGACAACTCGAAATAGACAGGAAGAATGGGTACCTCGAGATCGGAAGCAGCGCCATCGACAGCCTGGATGAGATGATCACAGTGTATACTCGTAGGAACCGCGCAACGGGTGAGGCCAGCACTCATGAACTGTAAACTGTACGAGGAATCAGCGGCATAACAACCGTACGACTAATGTGACATACAGAGCCATTCTGTCGCGCAAATGAGACTGTTTCGACGCTAATAATAAATGAGCTACTCACTGTGCAGAAGCATCTTGCATAGCAACCCGCTGGGGGTTCAACCGCAGGTAAGTCTCGCCCCTGATTTTCCCTCCGCCAGAGAGGCTTTTTTCGGGATCAACGAGATGGCTGTACAAAATCTTCTCTGCGAGAGTGAGCGGACGGTGGTCGAGTAGTTCCCTCACTCGCTCGAGTTTTTTAAGTAGCTTTCCATATGGTGGGGTAATAGAACTACAGTCCTTGTCGGTCACTGGTGCATGGGTTGCTAAACACCGTCGTAGTGCGTGCGTGGAGATGACACTTTTTTGGATTCGAAGGACTGGAAAAGACATTGTTGCACTGACCCCACAATGACTTCCTGGCCCTTTTCCTCTCCTGTGTGGGGTTGCGAAGTCGGAAGCTAGAGCTTGGTGGTGTGCACGTCGTCCAGTACTAACTTGTTCGCTTTACAGAGTCTGCCCAAATACGGACTGTGAGCACTCCGCATACTCGGCTGGTTTCTGAAAGGGCCCCATGTACAATTCGTTTCACAATCACAGTCGCATCTCATGTTCCTCAGTGTTACGAAGTTGAACACACACGGAATAGCAAAAACAGTGTGACAATAAGGAAACTCATGCCTGCGACGGTGATGCTGAATGCAGAGAATGGGATAGATTGGCTACGAGCGCTAGAACAGCTCAGATACAATACTGACCTTGATTTGCATAGTCATGCCGAGCGGAAAGATCACGCGTTACTTTGGCATTTTGTGACTTGACCAGGTAGCCAACTATTCCATCACCACAGGGGTTCCACTGGCGAGTCCTTCCAACCTTTCGCCCTTCCTTCCCAGTACCCCCCAGCATACATCCACTCCTCTCCAACCCGCTTGAACCACCGCGGTATGCGATCTGTACCCCTCCTGCGCCTGTCTCTCTGCAGCTCTTCCAACCGTGTCTTCTGTTCCTCAGCCAAATCAATCTTTCCTTCCTCAAGCGCCCGGATGTCAGGCCGGAACCGTGAGTCGGTGGAAGGAATCTTCCCTTCGAGATCACTTGTAATCTCATTGAGGGTGATGGCGAAAGTTGTAAACCCGTAATAATCAAGAGCTTGGTTCGGGAACGGCGTGATGCGCCATAGCACGCGGAGATGCGATGGATCAAGGATCAATGCGAGCTGCTCGTCCCACTTCCCCTCGATGCGTGCACAAACCTCACCGGAAGAGGATAGAACAGTACCAACAACTTCGTTGGATGCACCCCAGTAGCCTGCCTGCTTGAAATCGATAACACAACTGGTTTCGTTCGCAACGTTCTTGATTGTCATCGTCCCACAGTGTTCAAGATATTTGGTGCCCATCATCAAATTCCGTATGAACGATGACGGTTTGTTCCTGAACAAATGCTTATAAGTTAGCGGAAGTGGTTGTCTACTTACCGTTCAAAAATACCATTCGTAGCGATCTCCACCAATGTTCAGTCGGGTAGTCCCAAGGGGTATAACTTCCAAGCTCTTTCCTAAATCACTTTGTGAAGGATGGTTAAAGTGGCATGACGGAATCAACATACCCCAGAACTTCGTCTTGCCTGCGGATGTTGCGTCCAACTCCCACCCGTTACCTTCAGCATGGTATGCAATGATGACAGGGTTGTGGGAAACCTTTTCTGCAATGAACTTTGTACGTATATCTTCGAAAGTCTCTGCTAGCATAGGGTTGCTATTGGAGGTTAACCACTAGTTGATAGAGTGATTGACATGTGCCTACAATCCTTTCCGGCCAGTGCGATGTCTTGTATGTGCGTAGCTAGATACTGCGAAAGCTGCAACAAAACACATCCGCTCGACGGGGTCCTTGCTGTTGACAGCTTGGAGAAGTAGGCCATGGTACTCCATTTCTTCCGCTGCACGTTGAAGCATCGTCAATGGCTCGTTGAAGGACACCGGAAAAGCTATAGTTGACAAATCCTGGGCCTGCATTCTAGAACTGTGGAGTCTGGTGAAGAAACACCGCACCTTGCCTACGTTCTTCTTCAACATCGTAAATAAACTACCTTCGTCACCCACAGGTCCACATGGCAGACGAGTTCTCCTGGTGATCTGGCGCGCCAGTAATTCAGCGTCTAATGCTGTCTTGAATTGGTACGGGGCTGTCTCCTCATTCTCACTGGAGGAGCTTTCGTATTCTTTATAACTCGAACTACCAGACTGCAGATTGGGTGGTGCCTTTTCTTCATCTGGGGTGGGCTCCTCTAATACGAACTCCTCTCCGACGTTGTCCTGAGCGTCAAACCACTCTACGGGCACGCCATCACTCAGACTGCTCACGGATGGTTCTATCTTTGATCGTCTCGTGAATGCCGTGGAAAAGCGGGAAGCGGGTAACAGCTCTTCGGGGCTCTCTTCGGTTGTCCCAGGAAAAGGTGATGATTTACCTATTGCGGTAGCCGTGTCGCCATGGAGAGAGCAGAGCAGAGCAGCGTGCTGAGTCTTGAGAGACTCGAGTGCCAGATTTATACGCTGGAAATGGACCTGAGAACTCGGGTCGACCAAGAGTTTGGGCAGTGTTCCGTCCTCATGGTATCCCCCAGCTAGCCAAAACATATCAGACAAGACATATCAAGTAGTGTAAAGACTCACACTTCTTAAACATGTTAAACTTGCCATCCCTGTGATGACACTTGTCCTTGTCAGATTTAGACTTCAGAGACCCGTTCTTCCTATGAGAATCATCGGTCTGGAGGACGGCAACTGCGCTTTCAAGTTCTGCAATAATCTAAACATGCTCAGGATCTTGGTGACTGCTGAAAGGCAAATGGACGAACCGAACTCATGTCTTCAGCAATGATGCTGGAACGATTCCACTGGATGTGGCCGAGTCTTGGTGTAGACCTGCTGACCATGGTTGACTTTCTCCCGTCTGTCACGATGAACTTCCTACGCCATAGTTAGTGGGAGTCAAGAAGCAGAACGAGATCTAGATGACCTGAACGCGGACATCCATGTGTTGAAATCATCTGTTGTGAGACACTTAATGTGGAATGTTGCATTGCTTGAATCTATGTGGATATCCTTCCTTCCGACTGCAGTAGAGAGAGCGGCTTGAGATATGAGGATTTGGTCACGGATGGGATGTTTTGGACTGATAGAGTAGGATAGGGTTCCCGATTGATGGAGAACAAAGTACCGACGTGCAAAGCCTGTGAGAACAAAGAGTCATTCAATGAAGATGAGGGCGCTGTACGTGTATTGCCGGTATACACACCCTGCATTTTCTTCCTCCTCTTCTTTAAGAGCCATCCTTCGCAAACGACCCCTTGGTCGGGGTTGACGGCAAGATGAGCAAACTGGTACTTGTATGACAGTGACATTTCCTTGGTCCTGAGAGTCAGGGTACGTGTCCAGCGTGCTAAAGTGGAAATACATACACGGGTGCGGCTGCTCACAGAGTACTCTCGGCCGTATTAGTTTGAAGTGAACATGGTACGGGCGAAGGCAACACGGTTGAGCGCTGAGCCCCGGGGGCGACTGCACGGACTGGCTGCTGCGACACGATGGTTGAGCGCGTCTAAACTGGCATCAGGCACTGCAGTAGGAACAGCTATGAACATACACCGTTTATGACGGAGGAATTTGTCTCCCGCCAATGATGAGGTGAGTTGGACGCCAGTATTGCTCACCTTCGGCTCAGCGTATGTAATCCCAATACATAATCTAATCCGACTTATCCATCTGATATTGCGTTTTTCCCTCTATCACCTTCTTCTTCATCGAACCCCATCGACAACAATGTCTGCTCCAACGTACGTACACACCGCCGACACCTCGGATGCATAGCTGACGCCTGTGCCAGTGGTGATATTGGACTCATCGGCCTCGCCGTCATGGTAAGCTATCTCGCTTCCACACATATCTCCGAGATGTAACCTCTTCCACCTAGGGTCAAAATCTGATTTTGAACATGAATGACAAGGGCTATACGGTCGTTGCCTACAATCGTACAGTCAGCAAGGTCGACGACTTCTTGAACAACGAGGCCAAAGGTAGCCATCTTAGAGTCCTCGTCGACCCGTGCTCCTGTTGACCTGCTACTCATCTTCTAGGGACCAAGGTCCAGGGCGCACACTCTGTTGAAGAACTCGTAGCCAAGCTCAAGAGGCCTCGCAAGATCATCCTCCTCGTCAAGGCTGGCCCCGCTGTAGACACCTTTATCCAGCAGCTTGTACCCCACCTTGAGTCAGGTGACATCATCATTGACGGTGGTAACTCCCACTACCCAGACACCATCCGCCGCTGCAAGGAGCTCGAGGAGAAGGGACTTCTTTACGTTGGCTCTGGTGTTTCTGGTGGTGAAGAAGGTGCACGTCATGGTCCATCTCTCATGCCTGGTGGTTCTCCAGCTGCCTGGCCCCACATCAAGGAGATATTCCAGGCAACAGCCGCTCAGGTCAATGGCGAACCATGCTGTGATTGGGTCGGCGAGACAGGCGCTGGTCACTACGTCAAGATGGTTCACAACGGTAATGGACCATTTCCCAAGTAGATTCATCAAATCTAATCCTCACAATCAGGTATCGAATATGGTGACATGCAATTGATAGCTGAGGGTTATGACATCCTCAAGCGTGGCCTTGGTCTTCATGAAAGTGAAATTGGTGATATCTTCACCAAATGGAATAAAGGGGTGCTCGACTCCTTCCTCATCGAGATCACGGCGGAGATCTTGAAATTCAACGACGACGACGGCACTCCCCTTGTGACCAAAATCCTTGATGCAGCCGGCCAAAAGGGTACAGGCAAATGGACTGCAATTGCCGCTCTTGATGCGGGAACTCCCGGTAGGTTACCCTTATCAGCTACCCGATCAACCACTTGAAACGTGAACGCATCACAGTTACTTTGATTGGCGAGGCTGTATTTGCACGTTGCTTGTCTTCTTTGAAAGACGAGCGCGTTCGTGGAAGCAAAGTTCTCGCTGGTCCTCAAAAGGAGGCTTTCCGTGGCGATAAGCAACAGTTTATCGATGACCTCGAACAAGCATTGTATGCTTCCAAGATCATCTCTTACACACAGGGCTTCATGTTGATGAGAGAAACTGCCAAGGAGGTGTGTATTATTGTGACGCTCGGATATCGTGCGCTCACACGCCATTTAGCTGAAATGGAACCTAAACTATTCTGGTATTGCCCGCATGTGGCGAGGTGGCTGTATCATCAAGGTAAATGACCCCCCCCAATATTAAGTAGTGTTCTGAACAATCATACCTTCCTTAGAGCGTCTTTTTGGGCGACATTGCTGCCGCGTTTGAGAAGAACCGTGACCTCGAATCCCTCTTGTTCAATGATTTCTTCAACAAAGGTTTTTATTGACCATACTAGTGTGTGACAAACTAACGACTGCCTTTCAGCCGTCCACAACGCACAACCTGGTTGGAGACGCATCATTGCCCAGGCTGTTCTCTGGGGCATTCCAACTCCAGCCTTCAGCACTGCTTTAGCCTTCTTCGACGGGTACAGGAGCGAAGTTGTCCCAGCTAATATTATTCAAGCTCAGGTGGGTTTGTCGCTCATGCAGATTGCGTTGGATCAGTGACGCTTACTACCTTAAAGCGTGACTATTTCGGTGCTCACACCTTCAAAGTCCTTCCTGGTAAGGAGAACGACAGACTCAAGAAGGGCCAAGATATTCGTAAGTGTCTATCCGCTTCTCTTACTGGAAATGTGTTTACATGCCTTGATAGACATCAACTGGACGGGCCGTGGAGGAACTGTATCAGCTAGCTCATACTCTGCATAAACTTCTGGTGCTGTGTACAGTGTACGCATGTGCTTCTAGATCTTTGTCATGCTTCTTCCTGCTTCTTGTTTGCATTTTGTGCGACGCCCTGCACATGAAATATAAGTGTTCTAGATTAGATGAGGTACAAAGAACAAAACTCTGCGTGAGAAAGTGTGGCCTCCAGCTCTCTCTTTCCTCGTCGCACCACCACTACAATCGTCAAACCCAGTGGCCTCGACGAGCTCATCATTTCTTTCGCACCCACTCACCAACCTCTTTCCCAGGTCCGTGCGACACCTTGAACAATCCTTCGTCTCACTCTCGCCCCTTCTTTTCGCCCGACGCGACACTTTCGACACATAGTGTCTCCGGCCGACGCTAACCTGTTCAGAGAATCAGTACCCATCCCACCTTCATAGGGGTCAGCCCCGGACCCCCGGTGCTGGGATTCACCTAAAACTCCCACCTCTTCAGTTCACTCGTGTTTCTCTCCATCCCCCCACTATCGGTCGGACGCCGATAGGCATAGATTTATATACTAGGAGCAAACTTCTACTGTCCGTAGTAGAAAATTTAGTCACGTGAAAGACACCTTTTGCTCGAACTTCTATGTGCGGAATATACTGCGCTATACGAGTGGGCAACCCAGGCGCTGCTTCAAACCAACACGTCGACATAGATGGTTTCCGAAGGTTGTCTGAGCAACTGAGGTATGCAAATGCTGCACGGGGTAAGCTCACCATGGTTAGAATTGCCATCATAGAATGGGATCTTGGCTTTCAACTGTCATTGACTATCTCCAGGACCGGATGCACAGGGATCGCGCACGCTCCGCCTGACCACTTCCTGTTCCCAACAGAGCCCCCTAAAGAGCGAAGTGCGTGGTCCTGAAGAACTTCAAGTTGAGTTCTTCGCGTCTGAGCTCTGCCTAAGGGGTCATGCTCCGATCATCCAACCCCATCACCAAGAAGGGGACGTGCTCTGCTGGAATGGAGAGGTACGAGCCATTTAGACATTTGATCCTTGTCGTTTCTGATTATAGAAACCACAGATATTTGAGGGGCTGGAAGTATGTACGATTCTCTTATGATGAAGCCATAATTGACTTCTTGAACGTAGATCGGTCCTGATGATAATGATGGTGAAATCTTATTTGCACATTTACGATCCGTTTCCAAACCAGATCTATTACCTTCTTTACTTGGGAGCATTGAGGGACCGTAAGTTGGCACCTTCTGGAGTAGAATGTCGATGTTCACCGCTGTCCCGATAGCTATGCATTTGTCTTTTACGACGTACGTTTCTCCTTCATTTTCAGCTTGAACCGGTGCTACAGCGATTGTAGTCTAGCTCAGAACAGCTCTACTTTGCACGGGATCCACTTGGCAGGCGTTCGCTGTTGATACACAAACCGACATCCTCCTTTCCATATTTTTTTCTCGCGTCTGTTTCAGGCGGCCCATCAGGGGATTTTACTTCATGCCAGTTCGAGGAGTTATCCACGGAAGGTATATTCTGTCTCGACATCGATCAGATACGGCGAACGGGTGATGTATGAGTGTCTCTTTGATGTAACAAAGATCGATCTAAAGTTCGTTATAGCTATTGAATGCATTTGACGATACCTTGTCTATAATACCCCGGTGCCCCCCGATAACTAAATTCGTGAGTAGCGGGATTTGAAGTCTAAGCTGGTCATTGACCGAAAGCTCAGGGAGAAATTGCTAGAGTGAACCCAACACTCCCTTGTGACGACATGCCCTGTGTAGATCCCTTCGAGCATATATTGCTTCCTGAAATTTGGTCAGATACAGCTGCTAAACTTATTTCACACCTTGACCGAAGTGTCATGCTACGTGTGCGGGATATTCCTATTACACCAGAAGAACAAGGGAAGGCACGGGTAGCCGTGCTTTTCAGTGGCGGGATAGACTCGACTGTGCTGGCATTCCTGGCTGACCGGTGGGTTCAGTGGCAACCAGTAGGATTTGTGCTTATACATGAACTTGTCAGTCACCTTCCAGCAAATGAACCGATAGACCTGTTAAATGTCGCCTTTGAGAACCCGCGAAAGATTCAAGGACGACTCGATGGTAACTTAGGTGCACGCCCAAAAAGAGAAAGGCAGAGGCAGCAGAAGGTTGCAAACACGAACGTTATTGACAAAGGCTTGACATCGTACTTGGTACCGGATCGCGTTACCGGCTTACAAGAAGTGGAAGAACTGCAGAGATTGTGTCCAAAAAGGATGTGGAATTTTGTATGTTTATCCATCGTGGTTTTCATAACCTTGGCTGAAATGACAAAGGTAGAGATAGATGTTTCCTACGAGGTGAGTTTCAACTTTAAACAGACTTGCTAGCCCTCTCAATGTCTTGTTTGGTAGGAAGGTCAAGTGTTAAGACCCGTCATAGAAGCAGCTATGTGGCCTAACAGGACAGTTATGGATCTGGTATGCAAAGTATTACTCTCTCAGGTGGGCAACGTTCACAGATAGGTGTAGAGCCTGGCAATGGCGCTGTACTTTGCGTCACGGGGCGTCGGCTGCGTACGCAGCAATGTAACATCAGATACATACCAGCCATACACCAGCCATGCAAAGGTGTTGTTGAACGGGCTAGGCTCCGATGAACTGCTCGGTGGTTACGGTCGACATCGCACAGCGTTCATAACAAGAGGCTGGAAGGGTGTCGTCGAGGAGGTATATGGATTGGATGTAAAATGTTTGACATGCGCTGATGCCTTGCAGCTTCAGTTAGAGCTTGATCGCATCCCAGCTCGAAACCTGGGGCGAGATGATCGCATTATTGCTTCGCACGGCAAGGAGTCACGGCATCCATTTCTCTCGCTGTCGGTGGTATCGTTTCTAGCCGGTTTACCTGTACACCTGAAGCTTGACCCGCGGCTAGATGTTGGTAAGGGGGATAAGACCTTATTAAGGTTAGCTGTGAGAAAGGTTGGACTTGTGGAAGCAAGTGCAAGAAAAAAACGGGCGATGCAGTTCGGTAGTCACTCTGCCCGCATGGAAGCAGGAGAGGGGGAAAGGAGGGGAGATCTGATGATCAGGTCTGTAGATGAGACGTAGAATATACGGTAACTTCACTCAGTGCTCGTCGAGTCGTGTAGTAGTGTGAACTTGCCTTACGGTGTGTTGACTTGTGTCATCATTGGCACAAGTTGTAAATCTGTTTACTAACCAGGTGTTTGCAACTTTTCTTTTTTACCATGGCTTTGGCACATAGGCTGAACCGCATAATTGGCAAGTACATCGCCCGTCGACACGCATGAACCAAAAGCTTACATGGCAGCGTTTTACAGTCCCTCTCGGCATTGCGGTAGTCGCAATCCAGAGCAGCATATATGATGTCCCAGGAGGTTTCCGGGCTGTCATGTTCGACCGGTTTGCAGGTGTAAAGGACAAGGTTTGTGGCAATAACTGGATACCAAATCTTCAGCCTCGAATACAGGGATCTTCAAGGCAACAGGGGAAGGAACACACTTCCTCGTTCCATGGCTACAGAGAGCGATCCTCTTCGACTGTCGTACCAAGCCTAGGGTAAGCCTTCGTTTCCCGTTGCTATCTTCTGAATTTACGATTTGTGGTGGCTCTCAGAACATTTCGACAACTACTGGATCAAAAGACCTGCAGATGGTCTCAATAACCCTACGTGTGCTGTCGCGGCCGGATGTTGAACACCTTCCTCAAATCTACCAGAGTTTAGGCTTGGACTATGACGAACGTGTCCTGCCTTCGATTGGGAATGAAGTTTTGAAGGCTATCGTCGCACAGTTTGATGCTGCCGAGTTGATAACACAACGAGAGGTGGTAAGTCCTCGCTCACAGCTCTGAAAAATGTGCTCGCTGGCTGATGCTTGACAGGTGTCTGCGAGAATACGGTCAGACTTGTTGCAGCGCGCTGGAGAATTCCGTATCAAGTTGGAAGACGTGTCTATTACGCATCTGACGTTTGGAAAAGTGGGTTCTGCATTGATGAGAATGCTGGTTCAGGACTGACTGTTTCACAGGAGTTCACACAGGTTTGCACATATGTCCTTGTTTTAACCGCGAGTCCTCTCAATCCTCCATAGGCAGTTGAAGCGAAACAGATCGCCCAACAAGGTGAACAATATTCATGTCATGATCGTCCTCGAGCTAACTGGGCTTAGATGCCGAGCGGGCCAAATTCATCGTCGAGAAGGTGAGATGCACTGCACTACGTACATCATGTGACATTGACTGGTCCCAGGCCGAACAAGAGCGCCAGGCAGCTGTTATTCGGGCCGAGGGTGAGGCTGAGGCAGCAGCCACCATTTCCAAGGCGTTGGACAAGGCGGGAGATGCTTTCCTTGCGCTAAGGAAGATAGAAGCTAGCAAGGCGATCGTACAATCACTGGCCAACAACAGCAATGTGTCCTACATCCCCAGCAGCGGTGGTAATGTCTTGTTGAACGTACCTACCAGGCAGTAGTGTAAATTACGTAATACATGCGATCCGGCGATGTCCGTGTTTTTTCCCATGGCCAGATAACCTGTGGCTGTGCCCCCGACGTTGTCTTGCGAGTGCGACGAGGACGAGCCAGATTTCTCTCTGTTCTCTCTGTTCTCTCTGTTCTCTCTGTGTTGTTCTCTTCTCTTTTTCTCCTTTCATCTCTCTTTCTCTCTTCCGTTTCTCCTCCGTCTCTCTCTGCTCTCTCTCTCTCTCTGTCTCCAGCCATAATCTTTTTTCCCTCGTGTACGTATCACACTGTCCCAAGTTCGATCGCCTCATGCAGTTTCCAGGTTTCATCTCTCTATTAAGTCATGAATACAATAGGTCCAATGGGAAATCCTGCCGAGGCTCCGGTATGTTGTGCGATTCCGCTACATTCCATATTTTACACATCGTGACTTTTTACAGAGGCGGGCCCATCTGTACGTCGGAAACCTGAGCCCTCGGGTAACCGAGTACATGCTCACGGAGATCTTTGCCGTGGCCGGTCCAGTCCAGCACGTTAAAATAATCCCTGACCGCAACTACCAACATGGTGGTCTCAACTACGGGTTCGTCGAATATCTCGACATGCGCGCTGCGGAGACCGCACTCCAAACTCTTAACGGCCGCAAGATTTTTGACACCGAGATTCGGGTCAACTGGGCCTATCAAGGCTCTCAAAACAAGGAGGACACTTCTGGGCATTACCACGTCTTTGTCGGCGATCTCAGCCCGGAGGTCAACGATGACGTTTTGGCCAAGGCCTTCAGCGCCTTCGGCACTTTGTCAGATGCTCGCGTAATGTGGGACATGAACTCTGGGAAATCCCGTGGCTATGGCTTCCTCGCTTTCAGGGATAAGACAGATGCTGAGCAAGCAATTGCTACTATGAATGGCGAATGGCTTGGTTCTCGTGCCATCCGTGTCAACTGGGCAAATCAGAAGACGCAAGGCGGTGCCCCTGTCGCTACTACTACTCGGCCGGTTGCGAACGTTGGTACTGCACCCGCTCCCATCAACTTTCAAGGTGGTCCCCTCTCGTACGAGTCTGTCGTCCAGCAGACACCTTCGTACAACACCACAGTTTATGTTGGAAACTTGGTGCCCTATTGCACTCAGGCCGACTTGATTCCCCTTTTCCAGTCTATTGGGTATCTCTCAGAGATCCGCATGCAAGCCGATCGTGGCTTCGCTTTTGTTAAGCTCGACACTCATGAGCATGCGGCAATGGCTATCGTGCAACTCCAAGGCCAAATGGTACACGGCCGCCCTATTAAGTGTAGCTGGGGCAAAGATAGAGCGGACGGTGCAACTGTGCAACCGGGGGCCCTGACCCCCTCTCCCACGGCATCTCCTTACGCCAACATGGTAAGCAAATCGTGGCGGTTATATCGTAATGTCCTGTAGTTGACAACTTCCGTGAAGCCGATGTATGGTATACCGCAACCCAATACATATGGCCAATATGGGTTCGGTGCGTATGGCGGATTCCCTAACCAGGCTGCTGGCGGTGCCAATCCGGCAAGCCCTGGTATGCCTCAGCCTGGTGCTGGTGCTATAGGCACTGGTATTGGGGCTGGGCAACCAGGGGCAGGAGATCCTGCTGGTGCGGCTGGTGCGGCTGGCGGCCAGCCCCAGTGGCCTACTGGCGACCCCAGTTCCTATTATTCCAATTACTGGGGCGGTGAGTTATCGTTGAGGTCTTCCTTACTGCAAGTTATTGACTAGCTTCAAGGATATTATGGTCAGCAGGCCCCTCAGCAGGGCGCAGAAAATCAGGGGGCTTAATTATGTCCTCGAATTCCAACGCCTCAATTACAAATGTTTGTCTGCGCGCTCTCTCCAATGTAGCCATCAAGTTCTATTTCGAAGTGAAGTTATCCATTTTCATGGCCTCTTCTTTTTCTCTTCCCCCGATGAATTTGAATCGAAATACGAATGAACAAATTCTGTATGGTACTGCAAGAGCTGTTGTTTTTCCCATTACTTCTTGTCTCTGTTTTTCATCGCGTGTAGCTGGCGTGGCACGTGCTCCTGAAAGTTCTTGATACTTACAGTGCTACTCTCAGCCTTTATTCTTTTTTTTCCTTGTCTCCTCTTGTGTTGTTCATTGTGCGTTATATATCCTCACCTCAGTTACAGTAGATGCGCGGTTTTTCGGGTAAACTACGCTACAATGGTGATGTGAAAGATTCGCAACGTGCATGAGACCTCCTTGTCTATGTCAGATTTGGAAAGCGACGGGGTATGTGATTACGGAGTAGATATGAGCAGACCAGATATGCAAGTCAACTTCATGGGTCCACGATTAACCATTCGGACTCTGATTCTGGGGCATCTCCGGTTGAGAGCGTTGCCCAGCTGTCGTCGTCTCTGTCTTCCCTTCCCCCTCGCGCAACCCGTTTCCCGGCCGAGAGCTTGCTAGTACACCCGAGCTACCAGGACTTTGTGACTGACCCTGACCTTGCCAACTGAGAACGGCCTGGTGGCGTGAACGCATGTCTTCGTAAAAGTCGTTCGCCTCGTTCATTTTGTTGGCCTGTGCCTGCTTGTCATCGAGCCAACGTTGAAGAAGCTTTGCATTGTCTTTGACAAGAATCTGGTTGCGCTCTTCGATCTGGCTCAGTTCGAGCTGTAGTGTATTGATTTCGTCGTGAAGAACCTGTAGACACGTAGGTATGGGACGGTCAATAACCGAACTGACGATGGAACGCACCTGAGCAGTACGATCCTTCTCAGTCATGATCTCGCTGTGTTGGTCCACTTTACGGCGGAGGTGAGCGATATCGTCGCGAGCTTTTCGAAGGTTCTCGGCATCGATGCGCGATAGCTCTTCTTTCTCGCGCAGGGTCTCGTTCATCGCAAGGAGGCGTTGTGCATTTTGACCCTGTGTCTTGTATACCGAGGCAAGTTCATCACGGAGAGAGGATATCTGCGACTCGAGAGAGGCAGTGTATGCTGCGCGAACGGGGTTGCTGGGGTGTAAAAGTGGTGAGTTAATTGACGACGATCAACTGAAAGCGAACATACTCTTCGCCCGATCCAGTTGTTCCTGGTATGTATACGGTTGAGCTGGAAGGGTTGGCACGGACGGATCCGACAGCCTTGAGGAGAGACGCGTTACGCTCCTTGAGGAGCTTCGTCTGCTGAGCAAGTCTGCGATCTGCAATGTGTGGGTTGCGTGTGTCAGTGAGATCTGGATGGGACTTACACTGCTCGATGATGGACGCAAATGCAGACTGTTTTGCGTTTCGCTCGACGAGTCGGACGCGGATGGTTTCTTGCCATGACGGCTCAGCCATCCCAGTGAGTGTGGTGGTCAGAAGTGTGATTAGTCATCCGTCCTACCCCAGATGCTTAGTCATCTCGGCAACCAGCGGTTCACTTTCTACCCTCACCATTCGTGTCCCGCTCCCTGTAAGTCAAGCTTTCAAGGCTCTCCCATGGGCGTCGTGAGCAGCTGCTGCGATTCCTGTTGTATGTCCTCGTTGTCTATTCTGTCGTGCAATGCTAATTTTCTCTTAGTCCGTTCACGGAGATCTCAGCAGTATGAGCCGCTTTTGCTGGAGAACGAGCGGGAGGCAGTAGCTGATCTCCTCCAATACCTCGAAAGTCAGTCAAAGCGTTTGTTTGTTTTTTTGCTTTCTCACATGCCATCCCCTCATAGACCGCACTACCACCAACTTCTTCCAAGGATCACCTCTTACTGCTCTCACTACCCTCTCTTTCTCAGACAATGTAGACCTACAACGGAGTGCTGCACTCGCATTTGCAGAGATTACGGAGAAAGAAGTCCGTCCCGTCGGTCGGGACACTCTTGACCCCATCCTATTCCTCCTCAGCAGCCAAGACACCGAAGTTCAGCGTGCAGCTAGTGCTGCGCTCGGTAATTTGGCTGTTAACAGTGCGACTCACGCCACTCATCTGTCCGCGGTTTCGTCGATCTGATCCATGCTTAACAGCCGAAAACAAACTCCTCATTGTCAAATTGGGCGGGCTCGAGCCCCTCATCCGTCAGATGCTTTCTCCAAACGTTGAGGTACAGTGTAACGCGGTTGGATGCATCACCAACCTCGCCACTCATGGTGGGTGTCCTATTCGCTTCTTTCCGCGTTTGTCTTCTTTCCGCGATAATCTAACCATCGCCGCCTTGTGTGCGCATGGCGTTATTCCGTTCCTTCGTGTGCACGTGTAGATGACAACAAGACTAAGATAGCAAAGTCGGGTGCTCTCGTGCCCCTCACTCGATTGGCACGCTCGAAAGACATGCGTGTGCAACGCAATGCTACAGGTGCCCTCTTGAATATGACCCATTCTGGTATGTTATATCCGTGTTTTAGTGCTGTACTTATTGGAGTGCAACACATTCAGATGAGAACAGGCAACAGCTCGTGAATGCAGGTGCCATACCTGTGTTGGTCAGCTTGCTCAACTCGATGGATACGGATGTGCAGTACTATTGCACAACGGCTTTAAGTAATATTGCTGTGGATGGTGTGAACCGGAAGAAACTCGCGCAAACGGAACCAAAACTTGTTTCAAGCCTTGTTGCACTCATGGAGAGCTCTAGTCTCAAGGTACAGTGCCAAGCAGCGCTCGCCCTTCGGAACTTGGCTAGCGATGGTAATGCTTCGTTTTGTGTCGTTGACCGCCCCCTGACATTCAAATACCTCGCAGAAAAGTACCAGCTGGAAATTGTGAAAGCTGACGGTCTGACGCCCCTCCTGCGCCTTCTGCAATCGACCTATCTGCCACTCATACTTTCGGCTGCTGCATGTGTGCGGAACGTGTCGATCCATCCCCAGAACGAGTCGCCCATCATCGAGTCCGGATTCCTGCAACCACTGATCACGCTGCTTTCATTCAAGGACAATGAAGAAGTTCAGTGTCATGCCATCTCGACTCTGCGAAACCTGGCGGCGAGTTCGGAGAAGAATAAGACGGCGATTGTCAAGGCTGGTGCCGTACAGACGATCAAGGAACTCGTGCTCGAAGTGCCGATGAATGTACAGAGCGAGATGACTGCTTGCATTGCAGTGTTGGCATTGAGCGGTGAGTGATAAGTGGAGAGTGGTGCGGAGTGTGATGGGTTGACTGCTGTTGCCACAGATGAGCTCAAGGGCCGGCTTTTGGAGATGGGGATATGTGAGGTACTGATACCGTTAACAAACTCGCCAAGTTCCGAGGTGCAGGGGAACAGTGCAGCAGCGCTTGGGAATTTGTCGTCCAAAGGTGAGTATGCGGCAACTAAAACGGGCTTTGTGGTGTGGACCCATGAAACGACAGATGGGCGAGTGGCATCTGATGACTACTCGGCATTCAACGATGTCTGGGAGAAACCTGACGGTGGTATGCATCGGTATCTATACAACTTTTTGACGAGCGTGGACGCGACGTTCCAACACATTGCGGTGTGGACGATCGTGCAGTTGCTCGAGTCTGGAGACCCGCAGCTAATTAGCAACATCCGGAGTTCGAATATGTTGATTCCGTCGATCCGACAGCTGGCGGCGTCGCGTACGCCGACGCCGCCGTCATCAGTTGGGACACCACGGTCGCACCACTCGCACACGCAGTCGTACCAGGACACGGAGATGGCGGAGGGCCAGGGCGAGATCCAGTTGCTGGCACGTCGGATCCAGGAGATCGTGGAGGGTGACTTGGATGCGAGTGTCACCCGGAGTGTGGCTGGGTCGCATATTGGTGCATCTTCAGTGGGGAGTTCGAGTGGACGGGAACACGAGGAGCTGAGGCGGAGTGTCAGGGAGGCGTTTTCGACGGGCGATTCGTATCATTAGTTGTCTTGGGCAGTGCAGCCATGGTCTTTGTGTTTACCTGTTGTTGTGAGAGCGGACCGTAATTATTTTTTCTTTCCGCGACCATCGGTTCAAGCCAGGCCAGTTGAAACGAATGCAGCGGAATGGAGACAAGAAAAAAGACGGCAGTACTCTGTCTTGGTGTCCGCACGGTCTCGTCGTGGGTAGCAAGTGCACGTCCTTGCAACGTGTTCTCCCTCCGCAGACTATAGATACGCAAGTCGCGTTCTGGTGGACCCAGGCGCCAGTTCCGCTTTCTTTTGTTCTTTCCTGCTGACCGCTGCCTTTCTTCGGACCTCCACCGGTCTTTTTTCTTCCTTAGAACTCCCTTGGGCTGGTCTTCTCTGTACTGCCCTCTGGCTGAGCCAGGGTTAGAATTTATTGGTCTTAAGTCTCCCCTTTCATCCTCTTCCTCCCTGCAGTGCAGCCCTGCTTTCGATTCTGCTATGCAGTTCTTCGCTCTTGTCCTTGCCACTGTGCTCACCCTCACTCCCCGGCCCACCGATGCCACACGCACATCCCTCATCTCCCGCGCACACAAGATAGCCGTGAAGCATAGCACCGGCCTTGCCCGCGACCTGCGTCTTGCATTCGCTGGCGTCCTCATCTCCGATCCTCAATCCAGTCCATCGCAGAAAGCCTTTTGTGTTTCTCCCTCTTCCTCTGCCAGCAACAGCACCCTCTCATCCAGCAACAGCTCCACTTGGGCCCACCCCTCGCCCTCAGCGAGTGGCAAAGCCAGTCCGACTAGTACCAAGTCCCCGTCCGCCACTCCATCTGTACCCTCATCTCCGTGGAAGCCCGTTGCAACGTATAGCGGGTCCACGTTCTTTAACGGCTGGTCCTTTTGGGACACAGCAGATCCGACGCATGGCAACGTACAGTATCTCTCGCAGACCGATGCACAGAATGCAGGGCTCGCCCAGATCAACTCTGCAGGCAATGCTGTCATGCGAGTCGACACCACACCCAAAGTGTCGACCAATAGGAAGAGCGTACGGATCACTACGGATCTGTCCTTCACGGAAGGCCTTGTTATCATGGACGCCGTTCACATGCCCACAGGGTGTGGGACTTGGCCTGGTAAGTGCTGTGTCTTCCATTGTGCCTTCACCATGACATCCACGTGTGCAAATTCTGACTTGCGTGTCCGTTCTGGACAGCTTTCTGGTCAAACGGCCCGAATTGGCCTGCAGGCGGAGAAATCGATATCATCGAAGGCGTTAACGATTATACCAATAACCAGGCTACGATCCATACGAGCGACGGATGCTCTCTGCCAACGTCCAGCGCATCCCAGCTGAACATCCAGGGTACTGTCGTTGGCGGGACAAACTGTGCTGCGGACGAGACTGGCAATCAGGGATGCGGAGTTCGTTCATCCTCCGATACCACTTTTGGTTCCGGATTTAATTCTATTGGTGGAGGTGTTTATGCCAGTAAGATATTCCCATTAGGGATGTGGAGCTAGCTGACAGTGGAATAGTGCTATGGCAGGACTCAGGTATACAAATTTTTTTCTTCCCCAGAGGCTCGACGCCCTCGGATATCGCTGCGGGTGCGCCGCAGCCTGATAACTGGCCTACGCCAATGGCAAACTGGCCATCAACGAATTGTAACATGGCCTCTCATTTTTATAACCACAGTGTGATATTCGACACGACCCTATGGTGAGTGAAGTGATTGTGCACGGGATGCCCTGGATTAAATATATGGATGTAGTGGCGACTGGGCAGGGAGTGCATGGACTGGCTCTGGCACCCCCGGACAAGAGCAGAGTTGCGCACAGCGGACTGGATATGCGTCGTGTACTGACTTTGTGCAGAACAGTGGGTCGTCGTTTTCCGAGGCTTGTGAGTATTCCTCCGTCTCTTTGCTTCTTTGCGGTTCAACGTAGTGCATAGACTGGGAAGTATCAAGTATGCAGATATACCAATACCAGTCGTGATGCCCAGTAATAGATAATGCATAATGTATTATTGTGTAGACATGTTTGGATATAAGGATGGATGTTTCTGGAACCAGCCCGTTCATCGTCGCAGCCTCGTCGACCGACGCGCGTTCCAATGATTGCGGATCAGTCAGCGAGTAAGGAGGATATAAAGGACGGGCAGGAGAACTAACTTATCAGCTCAATCATGTTCGTCATTGGCACCTTGCCCTACCAAACCTACGACTACCTCGCTGCAGCACAAGCCAGGGAGGCCCGCCTACGGGACCAACTTCAGCGACAGATCCTCCTCGATAACTTGCTCACGGAGCACGCTGGCTACGACGGTGGATGGTCATGCCCACCTACTGCACGTGGGTGCCCCCGGTACTCCCACAACTACGTCTATGATGCCCCCTACACCGACTCATACCCCGCCCAATATGAGCATCTTGCGGAGCGTCGTGCAAGGGAGAGGCAAGAAGCCCTTGACAAGACTCTGCGTCAGCGTGAAGCAAGGTTGAAAGAGTGGAAGCAGCAGCAACAAGCTAGGCGCGGTGAGAGCGCAGCATCTCAGACTGTGGGTACCTTTGATAACGACGACTGCAACACGTCAACTGAACTCTTTGTCGTGCAGAAACCCGGATCATCGCCGTCCCAGCACCAGTCTAGTAGCGCAACTCCATCTGCATCACAGCCAACCACGATCAATATCGACGTCGCAGATACTAAAGGGAAATCCAAAGAGGACACGTCCTTGACGACCTCTGTCAACGAGACCGAGTCGGGCTCTGACATGGATACCACTGTTGATCCCCGTGCAATCCAGACTTCGTTGTCGGCCATTGGAGAGATAGGGGCCTTGCTCGCGAAATTAGAAAATGACTTCATGTTCCCTCACGAGCTCGATTTCGAACCTTCTTCATCGGAGAATACGTCGGAGCTACAGCTTGCGTACACCTCCAGGAACGCTCCACTGCGCTACTATGATCATGCCTTGCAAGAGCTGCTGTCGAACCTGGACGCGGTGCCGTCTTACGGATCAAAGGCAGTGAGAGATGCTAGGAGGGGTATTGTTGCGAGGGTGGAGAAGGTGCTGGAGCAGTTGGAAGAACAAATTGAAGAGAGGAAGGAGGTCGCTCTCTGGAAGATGCAGAAGGCTTCGTCTACTGCAGCAGTGGAAACCGAATCGGTGGCGGACAGGGGATCCGATCTTGACGCTGGTACCGAGACGAAGTCGGACGACGCAACCGGTCGCGAGACGTCAGCAATCCGGTCGGAGACGTCCACTATCGACGAAGATGACGTCGGGTTCGATGCAGAGATGAAGGCGGTGCACCCCCAGACGGCAGTCGACCAACTAGATGCTGCAGCGGTCAACGAACACAACATTGATGACGCTGAAGAAACGAAGACAGACGTAATGACGGCAGAGGACTCATCAGGATTGTTATCGCCTTCAGGGGTCCGGGCCACACTCGCATTTGATGGGGCCGCTGTCATCACTGGAGCAGAAGACGAAACGTCCGAGCAGCATGTAGCGGATGAGCAAACTATTCTGTCATCGCTGATGCCACTAGCGGCGACCCTTTTACCCTCCCCTGGCTCTCCTCGTTCTCATGTAGACGCTCTCCCGTCGGAATTCGACCATGACATCGTGACGACTTCGACATCATCATTGACGGGGGATGACTCCCTTTCGGCATCCAAACCCGAGAAACTGACTTTACCTGCATTGACATTCGCGGTGACATCGGAGAGTCCACTCTTCGACCCTGCAGTGTCAACGGACGTACTGCATTCGATGGCAGAGGAATCCGATATTGACGAGGTCTTACTCGCTCAGTCTCCGATGTCGCCGCCGTCGTTGACGATCCCCGTGCACTCCGAGGCAGACGAGGACGGTGTACTCGTCGAGGCGCCTGGGCATGAGCATGACCAAGAAGAGGATGTGTGGGTCGATGTGGAGGCGTAGTGTACATAAATCTATTGTTTTATCTAATGCCTTGTACTTCCGTTTACACGGGCGGAACACGGAGAATGCCCACCCCTCAGCGTCTCACTCAAATGGCACGTTTTTCTCTCTTGTTCTTGGCCTTGTCGTCGTCGACCCTCAGGTCCATCGAAACTGATCTGCCACCATGGGGTGCAAGCAAACTCCTCCACTACCCTTTGAAATCATCGTCTACATCCTCGAGAGCTACGTAGACACAAACAGCAGGCTCGATGGGGATTATATGGTCATCCCCTTCGTATCCCAGTCCAAGTTTATACAGGACTGTAAATTCGTGCGCAACTGTTCCCTGGTATCAACGCATTGGAACGCTGCGTCGAGGGACGTCCTTTCTCGTCTGCGGACCATCGTAGGTGCGTCGGCAGTTGTACTCACAGATCCCCCACACAAACGGGTCGCCCTCCTTTTCCTAGGCAAGTGCTCTAATGCCCAGGCCTACCTGAATCTTCTCGATGTACAATCAACTCGTTCCTACCCCATCCGACATCTCGTATTTTACATGGGTGAGAGGCCAACGAAAGAGCGAGACAAGCTAGGACACCTAGCGACAGAACTCCTCTACAAATGCACCTCGCTGCACTTTCTCGAGGTCGACAGCGGCGGCATGTCCCTGCGCAGGGTGCTCTCCTCCCCGGTCCCATTCGGAAAGGCCATGCCAACCTTCGCCTTCCTGCGCCAACTCTCCATCCGCTTCCACCCCCTTGCAGATGTAGCAGGCTTCCTTCAGCACTGTCCCAACCTCAAGGCTTTCTACCTGACTGGGTCCACATACATGCCCGTACTCGAAAATTCAGTCGAGAAGGTCACTGCAGTCTTCCCTTGGTCGTCCCCTCTCCCGTCGTTCAGCCTTAACGAACTCCACATCTTCGACTCCGACTTCACAGCGGAGGAGTGCCGCTGGCTCCTCACGTCATCCCTCCACACACTCACCACCCTCCACCTCTTCCACGTCTGGGCCCTCTCCCCACTTGCGTCCGTCCTCGCCCTCACGAGCGCCGTAAAGCACCTTTACCTCCGGCCCCTGCGCACCTCCCGATTCCAGGGCGTCAAGGACAACTACCTCCCCATCCTAGCTTCGCTTAAGGGACTCAAGACCCTCCGTTTAGACGGACTTGAAGGGTTCTGGACAACTGTCTTCGTGGCCATCGCTGACACTGGCAAGCTTGAGAGTCTCGACGTGGAACTCAGGCTGGAAGTCGTCGAGCCCCTCGTCCAGGTGTTGTCCCACCCCGAATGGCAGCGTGGCCTTCGCACGCTCGTCGTGAGGCACCGCAGATGCATGGATCATACTTGGAGATTGTCACGCGAGCGTGTCGAAGATGCTCAGAAGCAGCTGGAAGAAGTGTGTGCAGGGAGAGACATTGTACTGCGTTGGATCACACTAGATCAACCTTCCATTTTGTACACTGGATATCGTATGTCTTCATGATGTGCACTCCTTGTAATATGGATATGCAAGTTTGTTTCAGCTACGAAATTTACAATATGGTATAAAAGTACAGTGTAAGTGCAGAAGTCGGGAATTACGGTGAGTTGGTAGGGAGTCTACTGCCGATGGACGTGGCAAGCGTAACTTGCAAATGATATTGCATCGTCGAGTATTAGGAGTATACGCATCACATCCACACATCACAAGGTGGGAAAAGATGCATTGGATAGGATTCTGTAGGAATTATCTCACTAGAGAATGATGCTTATGGAGGTCCATCCACTCATGATCTGCCGCCCTTTTTCTTCTTGTTAACGACCTTGAAGCCCCACTCCTGCTGGGCGGGTTTCGGTTGGGTTTTCACCACGTCTGCGATCGAGACAGGCTTGCTGCCATTACCCACTGTACCTGTAGTAGCTCGTCGTATTGCAGCATCCGCTTTCCGCTTGCTCACGTACTCGGAAGCGAATCTGCGTCCGTCGAGCGTCGTGCTGTTTGCATAGATAAGGTCCGAGATGATTTCAATCGTCGACGGATCTGGATCGAGTGGGAACGATAGGAGCATCGAAGTAATCTCTTCCACTAGATCAGTTCGCAGCAGTCAGTAAGGATACTCGTCACGATACTATCAAACCCACAATTAACCGAGCTATTCAACCCTTTCAGCGACTCGGCCATCCATTTGAGAAAGTCATTCGATGGTATGATGGGGAACTCCTCTACACGGGGGGATGCTGCGGGTTTGGGGGCTGTTGCAATGACAGCTGTTGCCGGACGCATAGCGGTACCGTTTTGGCGGGTCCCAGTGGCAGTGGGTGCACCAGTGGCAGCCGAGGTAGGCGCAGGCACCACAGGGCGAGGTGGAACTGCTGCAAGCATGGCTGCTTTGCCATTCGCACCTACAGTCGTCCATGCGCTACCACCTGTACTCTGTACGCTCGGTACAACCTAGCATAGTGGTCACGACCCATTCACCTGACGAGTGGAGACGAGACTGACCTTGAACGCAGTCTCTGCATAGGCTCGACGCGACGCAGCACTTGCCACACTCTCCTTCACGGGCACTTTCTTCCTCCTTTCCTCCTCCTCCTGGATCTCCTTCATGGATTTCTTCGTGGCAGAGGTAGCGACTGCGTTAGTCCAGACCGGTCCACTCGGAGTAGTGGTCATCGGGGAGGATGTTGGGGTATCCTTTGAAGTTGTGTTCCGAGTTCCTGTTTGAGACGTTGGTAAACCCCAGGATGTAGTAAATGGCTGCGAATCATCGGGATTGGCGGCGGCGGCAGCGCTAACTCGGGCAAGACGCTCCCGTTCCTTCTCCGCAGCCTTGCGCGCCTCTGCTTTCTTTGCTTCTGCCTCCTGAATCTCACGCAAGCTCAACGCCACCGCAGGCTTCGCTTTCTTCGACTCCTCCTCCGTAGACCACACAGACTTGAGTGCAGGAGCTGCGGCTGCGGGAGTAGGTGATGGGCCCTTGGTGATGGTTTGGGCGAGGGTTGGAGGAGCGACCTTTTGTACAAGCAACGTCTGAACGTCACGCGCTGTTGATTTACCTCTTGGCTTGGATGCTACCTGAGGATCGGTACTGGCAGATGGTGGCTTCGCAGGCCGGGAAATTTCGATGAGTGCCACGGGTGCAGCTGCAGGTTCTATCACAGGTGCTTCAGGGGAAGTAGCAAGTGGAGGGTCTTCCTCGATGGGAGAAACGGTTAAACCGATGTCTTCCTCTGCCTCTTCATGAAGCTTATTATGCTGTCCGAGATTGCTGAAGGTCAGGCTGTTGGGTCCCGGAACTTCTTTCCACTCATCATCTGCTCCACCCAAGGATGCTGTTAGCCAAGGGGATGGGTCCTTGACCTTAGCCGCCATTTGGAGAGGTTGATTAGGTCGAGCCCAGTTCGATCCTTGCTGAGCTTGGGCTGGGGGGACAACAGGAGGCGTCGCGGGAGCGTCGAAGGTCCTTGTACGGCGGATAGGGGATGGGTCAGGCCAAGGTGAGGTAGCGCTAGGTTGTACGGCAGATGCAGGAGTATGTTGTATATGAGGGGAGTTTGACGCCTGTGTGGACACATCACCGAACGGGGACATGACCTGGTGTTGCTGGGCAGATGGAAATGAAGCGGAGGACGTCTGAGGGTATTGGGACTGAGGATACTGAGATCCACTGAGACCATTGACTTCCACAACCTGTCGTGCCAATGGTGGGTCATGTTGACTGTTAAGACTACCCATGCCACAGTATGCCACATCGTTGACAGATTCTTGATTAAAACCGCAGACCTGATTCACAGAAACATCGGGAACTATTATGCTTGAGCCCATGCCACTATATCCGTTAGAGAAAGAGCGACGTTCGACTCCATTAAAGCCTTGGTTCAATGGACCTACAGCTGTCGGCCATGGAGATCCTCCGTTGTGATTGCCATATGTATCGAAAACGGAAGTTATGCCTGGAGCGCTGCTGTTGAATGATAATCGTGGATCAACCGTTGGATCTTGAAACGATGCTCGTGCTGAGAGTGCACGCCCCCCAAAGTTAGGATCACCAGAGTATATACCATTTCCAGAGCGTCCATTAAATGCAGATGCGTCCGGCGAGCCGCTACCAAATCTACCACCTCCCAGGGATGAAGACGGAGATTCGGAAGGGGTCGTGTTATTGAGGTAAGATGCATCTAGGGTTGCACTTCGGATTGCTCGTTGCGGTACAGGTTGGTATCCGTTAAAAGGACTATGGTCATGGGTAGGAGGATAACTTTGCAGCGATTCTGTACGGAGGGACAGCCCAGGTGGACCATTGACTGCAGGTGGCTGCACAAGGAAGATTTTTGCTCCGTTTGCACGTCGTTCCAGAATCCCAACAGGGACCCAATCATTATCCAGATGGGTACGTCTCATGGGTAATTCAGGAGCGAAGTAGCCTTCATCGAACCATTTTTGCATGACATCAGCCCGGAACGGCCCTGTAAGAAGCGTTGACGGACATTAAGTGTATTCATAGAACTAGACTAACCCTGTTCTTGACCTTGGGGGTCCAGATACGACCATTCGATGCTCGCGGGATCGGCCAAACCAGGAGGGGGACCAGTGACAGGAGAATTAATCGCTGACATTTGCTGATCCAGGTTGGAAGTATTTGGTTCCCCTACGCTCATGTCTGCAATACCTTGGACCACAGAGCCACCGCTCAGTGCCGACGAAGGACCGGTGCCTGGTGAGGGTATATCAGGACTGCCGGACGCGTGTTGTTGGTTCGTTCCTGTTGGACTAGCCCGTGGACGATCAAAGGTGCGAATTTCCTCCCCTTCTTTAATGTCGGATCCCCTCAGCACTTCATCCTTGTCATCGTCGCGTGCAGAAAGATCACCACCTGGTCCAGTGAGATTCACAGAAGGACGCCTTTTCGACCAAGAGTCACCGCTGTTGAGAACGCCATCAAAACCAGAACTGAAAGTACCCATCCTGTTACGTGGGGAAGGCAGCGCTTCACGAGAGGCCGACGACCCGCCTTGTGTAGTAGACAGTGTTAATTTGCGTGGCATCGGCACAGGTTGTTCTTGATCAACAGATAAATGTCAGACTGGTAAGACACCTATAGATTGGTCGGGGTCACCTGCACTCTCCCTCCTTCTACTACTCATGAGAGAACCAAAGCGGTCGCGCGCTGGACCACCGCCCCCACCGCTCGAGTGGATCAGTCTGGATCTATCGGACGGCGAAGACAACGCGTTTATTAAATCAGTTGACTGACGGCGACGAATTTCGGAATTAAGAGGGCCAGCGAAAAGCTACGTGCATCATGTGAGTGCAAATGCGTAAAGTGCAATTTCCGAGCCCTCGTCTGACCTTCTTCTCAGCTTCGTCCATTTCGCGCAAACCCGCAGGCTCATTACCAACTTCGTGTACTATCCCCTCCCATCGTTCTACTTCGAGTCCCAAACCGCCTTTCCCGCCACCTTCCTTGTAGATTCTGAGCATCTCTTCCTTCTG